>CM035413.1:149903001-150170501 GCA_020310875.1 Ceratopteris richardii
ATACCCATCAGTATGGGTGCCGGTATGGGCATCGGTAATTTCCAGTAAATTACCAACGCTCATACCAATGCTTATATCAATGGGTATATTGATGCTTATATCGACGCTTGCAAGACATCTCAATGATCCTTTTAAACGGTCATGACTGTTTGTATGTTTTAGTGGACTTTTCCAACGTCTATACCGATGCAGGGAGTGACCGTCAGTATAGGCAGCGTCGGTATGCTCCTCATATGTTGTAATGTTAATGTTTTGTCTGCTACCTCTAGATCTAAAATAAATCACTCCAGAAATTCTTTCAAGGCTATTTTAGGGCCCTCATCATAATTCTTAACTAATTATAGATGTAAAGAAATAAACAAAAGAAATATTTTTTGGCTTCTCACTATCCCTATGGGTTTTGAAGTATATATTGGCCAACATTGTAATTGGGTTCTATATAAATTGGATACTAACTTTGCCTATTGGAAGGGCATGAACTCAACATGGCAGGGCATGCTATGGTGATCAACACCTTCCTCATCTCATCTATTATCTATTTTCTTGCTTGTTGGAGATCGAAAGACAAAGAATTAGCGAAGCTTGAAAGTACTTGTAGAAATTTTCTCTTGATCGATGATCCCAACAAGAGGGGCATGCCCAAGCTCAAGTGGGCCTTGTATGTTGACCAAAAAGAGGTAAACCATTTTGAACATGGGAGGCATGGCAGATAAATTGGCTACCATCAAATCTTGATGCAATAAAGAAGCTTCTTGGGCAAAACCGGATTTTGAGATAGCTAGAGTAACACGTTTCAATGTATTCTAGTAAGAAGTGGCATGCTAGAAAACGACCAGTCATTGACTTGTCATCGCATGTGTACCAGTTTAAGCATGAGGGGAGACAACTATTGATTCTTGGATAGCTAGAACTATAACAGATGTGGTCAGTAACCGCTACCAAGTTGCTCAAGATTGATTATAAGTATATTTATTTTCTTTATTTCATGTATTCGTCATGTATTATGATGGATTCATGCAATAATGGAAACTCTAGTTGGAATGCTCAAGTACTTTCAGAGAAACTAAGAGTAGAATTGCAAGAGTTATTCTTGAAAGAATTACCTTCAGGTTTATCTCCTAGCAAGGACATTGAGCATAGAATTGAATTGGTACAAGGAGCAATTCTAACCACTAAGACACCATTTCAAATGAGTTTGAAGGAGAAGAATGAAGTCCACAAGGTCATAAAAGAGTACCTACAGAAAGGGATGATTAGACCCATCTATTTGCCCTTTACAGCACCAATTCTTCTCATGAAGAATAAAGATGGATCTTAAAGGATGTGCATCGATTATCGAACACTCAATAAGATTACCATCAAGCACAGATATCCCATGCCCAAGATAGATGATCTTTTAGATGCTCTAGGTAGAGCCATTGTATATAGCACAATAGATTTAAAGAGTGGCTACAATTAGATTAGGGTAAAAGATCATGATGTATACAAAGAAGCTTTCAAGACCGGTTTTGGGCATTATGAGTACTTAGTTATGCCATTTGGTTTGACTAATGCACCTGTTACTTTTATAATATTGATGAATGATATTCTACAATCCTTCATTGGAAAGTGTGTTGTGAATTTTGTTGATTATTTGCTAGTGTATATTAGATTTGTTCATGAGCACGAAAATCATTTAAGATTAGTATTAAATAACTCGAAAGAAAATCAATTGTATGTTAATCCAAAAAAGACTCAGTTATTTCTTCCAGAGATAGAGTATTTAGGGCCCGTATCAACCGATGGGGTCGAGATGGATCCCAAGAAAGTCTCAATTATTCTAGCTTGGCCTATTCATCAGGATGAGGGGTAGTTATGATAATATCTAGGACGTTTCGATTTCTATCGAAAATTCATCTCTTCTTATTCGTTGAGAGAAGCGCCTATGATGAACTTGCTTCAAGGCAAAGTTCCATTTGCATGGAAGCAAGTGCAACAAGAAATCTTTAACACTCTGAAACAAGATGTTTTAGAGGCTCCCATAGTCAAAGTGGTAGATCCATAGAAACCATTTGATTTGGAAACAGATGCTGGTGGCATAGCCATAGGGTCAGTTTTGAGCCAAGATGACAGGCCAATAGCTTTTGAAAGCAAGAAATTGACTAGTGCACAACAGAATTGGCCAATGCATGAATAGGAGGTGTATGCAGTGGTGCATGCTCTTAAAGTTTGGAGACACTATGTTTATAGTGTAGATTTTAAGGTATACACAGATCACCATACACTCAATTACTTTTATAGTTAGCCAGATCTTCCAGGAAGACATGCTCGTTGGGCTGAGCTCATGCAAGAATTTCACATGGAAATCGTGCATAGAAGAGGCAAAGAGAATATAGTAGCTGATGCATTATCACAGATAGTGTATCAAATGAGCTTTAGAGTTTTAGAAAGATCATTGCTTCAAGAAATAAAGGAAGCACAGGTGGAAGATCCACATTTGTTATAGATTATTAGAGCCATCAATGATGACTCTATTGTGAAGAGAGATGGTTGATGCAATCCGAAGATGAGTTGGTGCTGCTACAACTGGCTTCACACCAGCCAACTAATACTTCAGAGTTGATTAGTAGACCCTTTGAGCCTCCTAAATCCACCAAAATATCAGCCAAGTACTTTGGAACATGTATCTCAAAAGTTTAAGTCAAGACAGACTAGTTACGAAATGACTAGCTCCCAAAACTTGTTATTTTTGAACATAGACCTGCTAGAAAAGAAGAACAGTGCACTCAACCTGGTCAGAATTAGAATCATTCCTTTTGGTCATAGCAAATAGACTTAGCAAGCTTCCTAATCCAAGTTAAAATACATCAATTCATCAACTGAGCAGTGAGAACAAGTTATCAAAATCTGGAACATGCCCGCCATTCTTGGGGCTCTACAGAGATAGACTAGTGAGCAGTAAAATGAAGATTTCTCCCAAACTATAAATCCAATGACCATGATTGTTTACATTCAAAAACTAGACTTATAGAGTAATGCAACGCACTTTAAAAATCTGAAAAAGGTTTGGAGCTCAAGATATGAGCTTCTGAAGTTACTGCTATGAGTGAGTATAGCAGAGAACAAAACAAAGAAGTAGAGAATGATGAATGTATAGATTCACATATGATTACAACCACATTCGCAATGAATATTTGCACAATAGGAGTACAATGATATAGCTATGGAGTAAGCTCTTCAATCTCTACAAAATGACATGAAATGGTCACGTACAAGGCTTGCTAATCACCACTTCCTTCTTGCTTTTTCTATAGCTTCTTTTGGAGGGAGTTTTGAATTTGAATTCCAATGGCTCCACCTAAAAGTGATCCCCAAAGTTAGGAAATATTCCCTCAGCTCACTAACTCGTGGTTTTAGGTAGTTAGAGCCACGATTTTTCTTTTTACATCATGGATGAGGTAAGCCATTCTTTTTCTTTTTTCTTTTTCACAATTACAAGAGATAAAATGTACTCTTTTATAAGAGGTGGTCACATGACTACACATATGACTACAAATGAACATAAATCAAATAATATCAAGCATTTAGGCTTGGGTAAAATGCACCAACAACTTGTTGGGGATGTAAGGGTCATGTGACCTTACCCCCATATTCATATATATACATCATATATAGAGCATTGCCTCACGAGAGATCATTATGTGGGTTTCGAGGCTCCCACGCATATCCGCGCGTTGTTCCTCTCTTCTCTCTCACTCCATCTCCTCCTTCCTCCTCTTGTTCTGCACACCAAAGCCCTTCATTGGTATCAGAGCATGCTGAAGGCTGTTGTGCAAGAAGCTTTAATGGAAGCTTAGGTGAGAAGAGGTAGAAGTGCAGGTCGGCATCTCTTGACAGCTGTTCAGTATTTCGGTCATAACTTGAACTAGGAAACTCGGATTAATGCGTTTTAAAGTTCTGTGTGTAGCTAACACAGAGAGCTACAACTTCAAAGAGAGCGCAGAACCTGTTTCGGACTTCTAAAACGCCGAAAATTCGAAAAACGCAGAGTATTGTAGAAGGCGAATCTACATTGAGTAGGACAGCAGGTCGGTTTTTGAGTCATAACTTGAGTTCTACAGCTCGAAATTTGATGATTCAACTTGCTGTGCGTAGCTTGAAAAGATAGCTACAAGTTGTAGAAGAACTTAGATCCAGATTCTGAGTTTTAGGTTGCCGAAATTGCAGAATACAGAGTAGTATTGTTGCAAGTGAAAGTGAAATTGACAGCAGGTGCTTATTTTGAGGATATCTTGAGCTGCGCACCTTCGATTGAGATGTTCTTTATCTCGTTACGTAGCCAAGAGTTAGATCTTGAAGTTTACTGAAGGCCAAAAGTTCAGATTCAGAGGCTATCACCACTGAAACAGCAAAACACAGAGCAGCAATTTTTTGTCAAACGAACCCTAATTACTCTTGGAGGTTGAATTTGCCTTGGAGCTTCTTCGAGAGAGAATTTTTGGTGTGCAAGCTCTTATTTTTAGAGCTTCAAGGCATTGTACATGTATGATCACTGTGGTAGCTCCTCCATATGAGAGTAGAGCATGATTTTGTTACATGTTTGCCATATAAGATGACATTGTGGTATACTCTTCTTTGAGGTTTATGTCATCATGAGTTCGATCATGGATGTATAGTGGCATCGTGGTTTATATCTTGCTTATGCCATTTGGTTACGGATTTACTTACCGATTGCACATCTTTTATGAGAGATTGTTTGGATCTAGATTGGTATTTGTATCTTTGTTTTCTTTGCAGGTACATGATTCAGATTGGAGCCTCAATTACACGTTTGTTTGTCACCGTTATTAGCATTTGGTCATTGATTGATATCTATTTGCCAGTGTGATTCTTGGCACATGTGGATGGTGATTCCCACATGGTTATTTTGGTTCTAGAGTCCATTTTACAGAGGAGATGCTGCCGAAGTTTCATCGGCTTTTATGCTAGAAAGGAGCTCTAGTGGATCTTGAAGCTTGTGCGATAGCTTTGGATCATTGTCTATCTCCATTCACTTGGACTTGGTCACAGGTTATTTGTGATAGGTTGGACCATCTTACAGGATTCATTCTTGAGTGGGAGGTGCATCACCATTATATTGGCATATTTTGCTATCACTTTTTGGCATATGTAGTTGCCATTATCTTTGGTTGGATCAGTGACAGGTGGTGGCAGGTTACTTATTGTTCTTTGGTTATTGGTTATCTTGTTTGATTGCTCAGTTTACAGGGAATACTCTGTCAAAATTTTCCCAGGATTCTTTCACATCTACTTGATCACTTTGGAGACTTGGTGAGCAGGCTTATGCTCATGGTTTTATGTGCATGCTAGATGCATGGTTATGTGACAGGTGATACACATGGTTCGTTCTCCATCGAGACATTTGTGATGTGAGTTATGCATATGGATATGCAGGCGTGATCCTATTGAGGATAGAGTATTGTTTCTAGTCTCTTGTTACATTGCTAGTCTTGGATTGCCAGCATGGTGTCTTCTCAATTCGATGGTACTGACTTTCCGAGATGGAAAGCTCAGATGTGGCATACATTGGTTCGTGCAGGGTTACACATGTATGTGCATAGAGATGCACAGAGGCCTCGTGACATGCCCGACCACGTATGGATGGATATGGATGCATTGGCCAGCTCCACTATCCGATTACAGCTTGTGGATTCTATATATGAGTCTGTTATGTATGAGAAGACGAGTAGTGCATTATGGCAGAGACTACATGACATGTATGCGAGTCCATTGACTCATGTGAGACATAGATCACATCGACGACTTCGATGTTGGCATTGTGGTCATGAGGGCCATACTCGACGACGTTGCTTCAGGCGGATGTGACGACGGCGTCAGAGACATGCATGTGATGCAGGTCAGGTAGTGGTTTCAGGAGATTCTATGGTAGTTGATTATGCTAGTGATGGTGATATCACTTTCTCCTATAGTTCATCTCATGATTCCTCTTGTTCATTGGATAGCACACATATGGCTTGGTTGCTTGATGCATTAGCCACTTTTCATGTTACTCCATATCGTGAGTGGTTTTGTCGATTCTCAGGTGAGAGTCGAGGATGTGTGCACATGTCTGATGGTACGGCATATGACATTGAGGGTGCAGGAGATGTATGCCTTATGCTACCTAGTGGAGTATCACTTATGCTCAGACATGTACGCTATGTGCCTTCATTTCCTATGAGCTTGATTTCAGTTAGCCAGTTACAAAAGAGCAGATGTTATGCATTCCTTGGTGAGCATCATTTTCAGTTGCAGTTGGGACAGCTTATGCTTGTCAGAGGTGCTAGGATTGGGCACAGGTATCCACTGCAGGTACTTCATGTGAGAGACAATCTCATCTCAGTGGGAGTTCAGCCTTATGTGCGATGTGAGACTCGTCATGTCTCATTCTGTCTACCTATAGATAGGTCTATGGACATTCTTGATGCACATGTATGGCATGATTCAGATGCTCAGATGGATGCACATGTAGAGCATGTTTTGGATGCTCATGATGCTTATGTAGATCATGGTTTGGTTGATCATGTGGACGCTCTTATAGAGCACACTTTGGATGATCATTTGGATGCTTTAGATCATGATGTGGATGCTCATGTAGAGCATTATGATGATACTCATTTGGAGTGTGATCATCAGTTTGATCTTGGTGTTGATGTTGTGCAGTTCGCTCATGTGGAGCATGATGATACACTTGGTATGGTAGAGCAGGATTGCTCTCATGGTACACAGTGTATACCAGAGCATATTAGCTCTCAGGGTGCACAGCTAGACACATCCTTGGTTGATAGGATGGCTGATTTGGATGCTGAGGAGTCAGCAGTTATGCAGTCATTATTGGATTCGCTCATGCTAGATGTTGACACAGATATGCCAGGACATATTGGTCTTGATGATGGTGCTTTGGATGCCTTGGATACAGGCATGGCTGACATTCTTAGGTTAGCCAGTATAGCACATGTTTCGTCAGCATTCGGGAGTCTGATGTATGAGTTGTTATGCTCGAGACCAGACACTGCAGTTGCAATTGGAGCATTTGCACTTGGATTTGTCAGTCGTTCGATGATTGACACAGGCATACGGCGAGTGGGAGCTTTGCAGGAACTTCATGAGTTCTTGCATCAGTTAGATATGAGCTCGACTCTTATCGATATGAGTCTAGAGCAGTTTGAGGTGCATGGATACACCTTGTTTGAGGCGGTTGGTGTAGGCTGATCTGGTATGGGTTGAGATCCGGACTCTTCCTGTACATTACTGTATAGTCCTACATCATTCTTTGTATATTTTTCCACTTATGGTCACATTGACCCTTAAGTGGGAGATTGTTGGGGATGTAAGGGTCATGTGACCTTACCCCCATATTCATATATATACATCATATATAGAGCATTGCCTCACGAGAGATCATTATGTGGGTTTCGAGGCTCCCACGCATATCCGCGCGTCGTTCCTCTCTTCTCTCTCCCTCCATCTCCTCCTTCCTCCTCTTCTTCTGCACACAAAAGCCCTTCACAACTCCCTCTCAAGCCTAACATTCTTGACTTCGAAATATATCTTCAATTGTCCTTGATTTCCTACAAGCCAATCATCAACTTGAATCTGCTTAACTTTGTACCATCAAGAGTTTTAGTCAACATGTTTGTACATTGCATATCTGTAGAGACAGAGGATAGTTGAATATCCTTGCTCATTTGCTTCTTCCTTACATAATGGTAGTGGACTTCAATATGCTTGGTTCTAGCATGGTATATCGGATTAGCTGCAAGATGTAGTGAGCTTGTGTTGTCACAAAAAATGTGAGGTGTTGAAGAATGAAGTCCAAGATCTGTATACAAAGATTTTAACCACATGATTTCTTGAGTTGCATTAGCCAAACCTCTATACTGAGCTTCAGTAGAAGATAATTCCATGCAAATGATACATACCCTGATGTGCTTCTTCTATCATCTCTAGATCCGGCCCAATCTGCATCTGAGTAGACCTTTAGCTCAATATCTAAAGTAAATGGATAAAACAACCCTTCATTCATAGTCCCCTTTAGGTACTTGAGGACTCTCTTGGCCACTTCCATATGTGGTCTTCTTGGCTTATGCATAAACTCACTCAATATGCTAACGCTATAGCATATATCCACCCTTGTGAGTGTTGCATAGTTCAAGCTTCCAACCAAGCTTTGATAGCTTGTGATGTCTTCAATTGGATCTCCTTCATAAGCACTAAGCTTATGATTTTGCTCCATTGGTGTACTTGCACACTTGGTATTTTCCATCTTGAACTTGACGAGCATGTCATGCACATACTTCCTTTGTGTTATTTATATACTTGAATCTGTGTAGATTAACTCCAATCCAAGAAAATAAGTGAATGTTCCAAGGTCACTTATTTTGAACTCCTCCTTCATTTGACTCTTTACCTATTTGATTCCTTCAAGATCATTCCCTGTTATAATGATATCATCAACATACACACATAGATAGATCACTTCATATCCATTCCTCTTTATGAAAAAAGAGGTATCCGCCTTGCTAGCTTTGAATCCTTGGTCTTGCAAATAAGTCAGCAATCTGAAATTCCAAGCTCTTGGAGCTTGCTTCAATCCATACAAAACTTTCTTTAATTTGCAGACATAGTTAGGATGATGTGCATCCTCATATCCAGGAGGTTGTGCCATATACACTTCCTCTGAAATCCATCCATTCAAGAAAGCATTCTTTACATCAAGTTGATAGAGCTTCCAATTTCTAGATGAAGCAAGACTAATGATAACCCTAATTGTAGGCATTTTTGCAACAGGAGAGAAAGTCTCCTCATAATTAATACCATGGATTTGAGCAAAACCTTTAGCAACTAACCTTGCTTTATATCTATTTATACTTCCATCTGGATTCCTCTTGATTTTGTATATCCATCGAGATCCAATTACCTTTATAGATGGCTTGTTAGGTACAAGCTCCCAAGTAGCATTCTCGTTCAAGGCTTCCATTTCTTCATCCATTGCATCTCTCCAAGCTTTCTTGCTTTGTGCTTCTTCGAATGTGGTAGGTTCTTCATTGGTTGAATCCTTTGCAATGTAGATTGAGTGCTTGGTGACCAAAGAAGTATCATAACCAAACCTCTCTCGTTTCTTCTTCTCCCATGAAGACCTTCTAAGTGGTTGATGTGAGCTATCGGGTCCATATGTAGCATCCTGCATCTTTGCTTTACCTTTTCTCTTCCATAGCTTTAGTCTTTCCAAGTCTTCTAGGTGAATCTCTGAATCACTTTCTTCCATTTGCTTTGGCTCCTTTGGTTGAAGTGATGGAAAATCTTCATCCAAGTCATAAGGTAGCTTCACTTTCCTATCATCATCAAACCATGATTTGTTCTCATCAAAAATTACATCTCTACTCACAAAAAATCCTTTATTAGTTGGATTGTACAATCTATATCCTTTTTGGTTTCGGTCATAACCAATGAATATACACTTCTCTACTTTGGGATCCAATTTCCCTCTTACTTGAGAAGGAATGTAAACATAGGCAAAGCATCCAAAAATTTTACAACACTTAAGTCTAGGTCTTCTTCCATTCCATAATTCATATGGAGTGGTTCCATCTAGTAACTTTGATGGAAGTCTATTTATGAGATATGTGGTTGTAGACAGAGCCTCTGCCCATAGGTAGTTTGGAAATCCCTTTTCATTGAGCATGGACCTTGCAGCTTCAACAATAGCTATGTTTCTCCTCTCTGCTACACTATTGAGTTCAAGTGTATACCTTGTAGTGACTTCCCTTTTAATGCCTCTTTCATGCAAGAAGGCATCAAATTCAGAAGAGAAGTATTCTCCTCCACCATCTGATCTGAGTCTTTTCAAAGACCTACCTATTTGGTTTTCAACAAGAGCAACATACTTCTTGAAGAAATTAAAAACTTCATCCTTGTGCTTCATGAAAAACAGAATGGTCCACCTGCTACAATCATCTATGAAAGACACATAATATCTTGAGCCTAATATAGATGGCTCCTTACTTGGACCCAACACATTTGTGTGCACTAGATCCAAAGGATTTTGATACATGTATCCCTTCTTATTGAAAGGTTGTCTATGAGCCTTGCTGATTTGACAAGCTTCACACTTATAAATCATGTGTTGCCTTGTGATATTAGGCAAACCAAGTACACTTTCCTCCCTGCGAATTTGTTTAAGTGTCCTCTCACCAATGTGAGCAAGGCTTTTGTGCCATATCTCCAACTCTGTAAGAGTTTGAGATCCATAGCTAAACAAAGTTATGTTCTTTGTATCTTCCACTTCAAAAGTGAAACGCCTTCCTATCTTTTCTCCTTTGGGAATCCTTCTAAAGCCTTGCCTTGGCTCTTCAACATATGCTCCAGATCTGTTGAATCTAACCTACAATCCTTTTTCAACAATATGTCCAACACTTATTAATTTTTTGGTAATTGTAGGGACATACAAGACTTTGCTTAAAAGGTTCATATTCTCATTTGATGTCTTCACATTACCTATCTTCTCCACTGAGTGCTTTGTGTCATCTCTTGTTTGCACTTCTTGCTTGTTATGAGGATCTTCCAAATCAGAAAATAAAGCCACATTTCTTGCTACATCCCGAATCAATGTAAAAGATGTGATTTGAGCATCCCGAATCAATGTAAAAGATGTGATCATCATCCTTACCCTTCTTCATTGATAGATTCATGATCAATAATGAATCTTCTTGACTTTCGTCCTCTGCATAGTTATTGTAGTCTCTTCTTCCTCTATGGCTAGTTTGATAGTTGTTGTTGTTGTAATTGTTGTTGTAGTAGTTGTTGTTGTAGCCTCCATTGTATCTGCCTCTATTTGATCCATAGCCACCTCTATTGAATCCTCTTCCTCAAGTTCCTTGGGTTCTTGAAACATTCTTTGGTAGTATGATTAGATAAGGCACATATATTACAAGGTTGAGATGATTGGACTCTCCCCCTGCCTTGCTTTCCACCTCTGCCTCTTCCTCTAGCTCTTCCTCTACCTACAAAGTTTGCTTGGAAAGAGCTACCTTCATCTTCATTCTTCCTATTCTTTGACTTGTCCTTGAACTTAGCTTTATCAGAGTATAAGGCAAAAGTTTGATTACCTCTTTAGGACTCACCACCTTTGCTAATCTTTGCTTCATGAGTAAAGAGTTGGTCCATGAGTGTGTTGAGGTTGGGTACATGCATATCCATGGATAAATCCATGGCTGTTGTGAATGACTCCCACTTGTCATATGATTTGATTCCATTTATGATTTATCTAATGATTTGCTCCTCTTCAATTACCTCTCCAATGCTTCCAAGTTGGTCGGAAATCTCCTTCATCTTTGTGACATAATCAATCACACTTTGCTTTGGGCTTTTCTTCATTGTTGTGAACTCCATTCACAATTGGTTCTTCCTTGCTCGAGTCATGGAGGAGAAGAAAGAAGCAAGTGCATTCCAGCTCTCTCTTGATGTCTTGCATCCCTTGACATGAGGTAAAAGAAAATCAGAGATTGAATTTAGAATATAGTACCCTGCAAGTGCATCCTTCGAACACCAATTTGAAAGTCTTTCCACTTCTTCATGTGATGGTTGCCCTTTGTTCCTCATGGTTGGCATTGCTCTTTTTATAGCTTGAGGGACTTTTGACTTCGAATGGCTTGCTAATCACCACTTCCTTCTTGCTCTTTTTATAGCTTGAGGGACTTTTGACTTCGAATTCCAATGGCTCCACCTAAAAGTGATCCCCAAAGTTAGGAGATATTCCCTCAGCTCACTAATTCGTGGTTTTAGGTAGTTGGAGCCACGAGTTTTCTTTTTACATCATGGATAAGGTAAGCCATTCTTTTTCTTTTTTCTTTTTCACAATTACAAGAGATAAAATGTACTGTTTTACAAGAGGTGTTCACATGACTACACATATGACTACAAATGAACATAAATCAAATAATATCAAGCATGTAGGATTGGGTAAAATGCATCAACATCTATCATAGGAGATGAGGCAGTTTGAGTTGTTTCTTCTCCTAGCAGAGCAAACAAGTCCAATCCGCATTCCAATTTCTCAAACGAGAATTGAATAGTCAAATGAAAAGGAAAGGTTTGCTTACCAATTCTTGGGATTTGAGAAGAAAGGTCATGCAACATAACCATGATGTTCCTTGTGCAGGGCATCCTGGTGTCGACAAGACAATAGAGCTTGTTAGAAGAACATTTTTGGTGGCCTGGATTAGCCAGAGATATCCACACTTATGTTCAACAGTGCTTTATGTGTCAATTCAACAAAGCAGAAAGGGTAAAGACATCAGGTCTTTTACATCCTTTATACATTCGACATCATAACTAGGACAGTGTATCCATGGACTTCATAGTGGGGTTACTGCATACCCAAAGGAAGCGGGATGCTATCCTAGTTGTGCTAGATAGATTGAGCAACATTGCTCATTTCGTACCCATGCAGGAGATGATAGAAGCTCCACAGGTAGTGGGGTTTTTTATCTAGCATGTCTTCATATTCCCTGGGTTACCGACATGCATAGTTTTAGATAGGAATATCATATTCATAGATAGTTTTAGATAGGAAAGTTCATATTTGGAAAGCTCAAGGTTTCATTAAAAATGCGTAGTGGTGATCATTCACAAACAGATGGTCAGACCGAGAGGGTCAACCAAATTCTAGAGGACATGTCGAGGGCATGTGTCGGAGAGCAGATAGATTGGGATAATTACTTGCCACTAGTAGAGTTTGCTTATAACAATAGACCTCATAAGGTGATAGGAATGTCTCCTTTTGAGATGAACTATGGCATGAATCCCACTGCTCCCAATACCATCGGAATGCTAAAGAAATTTCCTAGTGCTTCAAAGTTCTTATCAAGTCTCCAAGAAATCTAGAAATAGCTAAAGCCAAGATGCAGCAAGAAGCTGATAGGGCAAAATGGTATGCTAACAAGAAGAGGTCTCCTAGAGTCTTTGAGGAAGGAGATAGATTTTTTCTTCAAGTGCTAGCTTAATCTACTTCACTATCCACAGGGAAGTGTAGTAAGCTGTCACCAAGGTTTTGTGGACCTTGGAAGATAGTAAGGAAACTTAGTGATGTTGCATATTGATTAGAGCTTCCTCAAGATTGCAGAGTCCATCCAATGTTTCATGTCAGTAAACTTAGAAAGTATATTTCCAGAGAGGATAATCTAATAGACGGTATTGTTTCTTTGTACGAAAGTGATAGCACACATCATTCTCCAGATAGGGCACCAGATCACAGATAGAAGTGGTTGAGAAACCATGTCATCTAGGAGTATCTAGTAGCTTGGAGAGGATTACCGCATACTGGCTCTACTTGGGAATCAAAAGCTTTGGTTCGCAAGTACTTTCCCTCATTGATCATTGAGGAAAATGATCTATAGAAGGGGGAGAGAGTGTCAGACATTGGTCTACAGAGACAACTCCATGTGTATGTGAGACAAGGGAAATCCATAGCCAAGGTCCCAAGGTCGGGGGATATCCTAAGGTATTCAATGGTAATGGGGATGGGTGTTGCATGATGGCCACATGGCGGAACTAAACCATTCCAGATCATTGCTATTTTGAATACAAGGGGATATAATGGCTGGGAGGAGAGGACACACACATCATTCACAAGCCTTACTTTTAGTATTTACAATGAACTAATTGAACCGGAAAGAATTCATTTAGGGAAGAGTTTTTCCATGGATTACTCATGGCATTGTGTACTATGTACCAAGAGCTTTTCCATGAATTCATTTAGGAAAGTTTTTTTCCATGGATACTGATGGTATTGTGTACTATGTACTAAGATGGTTATTAATGAAGTTCTCTGTATTGCATTGAACCAAAAGAAATGAGTCGAAGCATAGATTCTCATTTTATAACATCATCAGAAACTATCCATGGTAAAACAATTTGTCTAAATGAACTTGTATTGAGAGGTAGACATTTCCACATGCCAACACACAAGAATGAAGAAGGAAAGGAATCAGTATATGCATATATCTTCACTAATACAGACACTTTGTACCAGGACGTGTTTGCATGAACGAACCATACCTGCAGATAAAAGGAACCGGAACCATGAGTGTTTTATGCATAGAGATCAATTAACACAGTTTAATTTTTCTTTACTTGTATAATGGTTTTTTTTATTTCCGATTGATTGATCAAACTGATTGATCCCGTTCTCTGATCTACTGTAATGATGCTATTGATTATTCGAACATATCACTTTCCTCCTAAGAATTGGAGATGTTTATTGTAAAGCTCTTGAGGTCAGATTCCGAACCTCTCTCTCTCTCTCTTTCTGCACTTCTGTCCACTACAGCCTCGTAAATTCATACATCTTTGTGCCGTGACATGGCTCTGGGGGAGGTCCGTTCCACCACCACAGTTAACATCTGATTAACTGCTGTTCTGCTTGAAATCGCATAGCGTGCGTTCTCCTTATTGACGATAACGAGTCCTGACTTTCTACTTTCGCTTGATAGATTGCTTTCTTGATACGTGCCCTTTTTTCTTTTAAATGGAGGTTCGGACGAGGCCTACTCCTCGGGGCTTTAACTTTGAAATTGCAACTGTACAAGGAAGGGCATAGTACCCATGGGACCCCTTTGTCCCACAAGAATAGGGGTTTACAAGACTGGATTGAATGGTAGGTGCCTTGGAGTTGGAACTGACGGTCACCGGCCTCTTCGTACACAAACACATGGGCTACATCATTCGACAGCTTTTTCCTTCACTCCGTCTAAAAAGGAAGTTTATAATTTACTGCTTCCTACTTGCAAGTTGCAAGGGACTCAGTACAAGTAGTTACAGCCACTTTCATAAATCATGCATTGCCTGTCACAGAACTATCAAACTTATTTTTTATTTTTTAATAAAAGGAAGTTCGGCCTTAGCCTATTCTCCCGGACTTTAATTAAAATAAAGAAGAAAAATTACAAGTGAATGGAACTAGTGCCCATGGGACCCCCCAAATCCCACAATGCAAGGGAGGAGTATGGCAAGCTAGAGGGCATTACAAATGAGGTGGATAAATCCATCATCTCCCTCCTGTGGGACCCATTTGGGTTTCAACTTGTTGTTTTCGAGGAGATAAATACAGTGATGTCTAAACGGTGGAGATCTCTTATCTCGGGAGATTCTTTTACCTAGAAAAAACAAGGATTTCTCGATCGACCATTCCTTAGGAGTTTGGCCAAAATTGACCACACACCGCTCCCTCCAAATCTTCCAAAGAGTCTCACCTCTAATAGCATTCCACAGTCTTGCTGAGAAACCAACCGCCTCGCCCAACAACGCTTGTTGCCAATTGATTTGGTTCTTAAGTCTCAATACCTACGTCACTTGATGCCAGATAACCTGGGACTTGGGGCAATCGAAGAACAAGTGAACTAAATCTTCGATGCATCGATGGCAACACTTGCACCATGGTGGCACACCACAAATTTTGTTAGCCCTTTCATTGGACCAGATACCTTTATGCAAGATCTGCCACATGAGAATGGACTTTTTGATCTCAATTAGGGGGTGCCAAATAGACATGAACTTTAGCTCCCATCAAAGTTTGGTCCAAGAAAGGCACCACCTCTTGTTAAGAGTGTGATGAACATCTAAGTTCTCTTTGAAGATGGGGATTCTGGCAAGTTTCTTACCATTGCTCCATTTGAGGCCCTCCAGGCAAGGAAGATCCTGACCGTAGAGAAGGCGGGTAGTTGAGCGGTCCCAAGCTAAACACCTGTCTTGAAGGAGCGTCCATTCCTCGAGGGTAACTCTAAGTCTCGGGTCCAAGTCTTAGAACCTAATCCACTGGCTAGTCTCTTGTTTCCAAAGTTGTTTCCACTGTTTGAACCCCTTGTTCCATAGCCGCTTTGTAGTTTGGAGGTTCCAAGACTCCACCCCCCGAATGCCACCGATCGGGAACCAGATAGAGTCATTTTGTTTGATCCCAGCTGCCCACTTCCACTCCTCATTGATTCTGATGAATTGTTTGGCCTTGTTCCAAGTCTTCCATAACGAACATACGAGGCTAGAGCCTTTAGGGGACATCGGGTGGGGGGAGAACAGAAGCGTGAGAATCCCTACATCCTTCCAACCTGGAAGGCCAACTAAGGTAAGGTCTTCCCTGTTTCTGAAGATCAGCTTAGCCCAAGAGGACTCACTATTGCTCCAAGCCTTGATAAGCCACTTTGCCGCCAGCTTGTCAGCCAACCCAACAATATCCAAAATTCCCAGGCGCCCTGAGTCTTTCGAGCTAATGCAAGTTTCCCATTTGATTTTGGGAATCCCCCTCCTATTGGGGTCCCTAGTCCATAGGAAGTTTCTGCAGATTCTTTCTACTTTGGCCAAGTCTTTCTCCTTAGGTCTCCAACACGAGATAAAGTAAATAGTTGTAGACAACATAAATGTGTTAACAGCCATAGCACGCCCTGCCAAGTTGACTTGCATACCTTTCCAATGATTTAGTTTGCTATCCAGCTTGGATAGCATCCAATTCCATCGTTGGTCCATTGAGATGTCGAATCCCATTGGAATGCCGAGGAGATGGAAGACTTGACCACTAGGGATAACTTGACACCCCTAATCTAACAACAATTGGGGTGTAGGTCCACTGGTTGCTCTAAAAGCAATTTTAGCATGGTTGATTGTTGAACCTCACGCCAGACAAAAGGTGTCGAGGCACCTCCAGAACACCTCAATGTTGTTCATATCATTATGCACAAAGGCATTCATGTCATCGGCAAAGAGTCTCGCAATCATTTGGCCTTGATTCAGAGGTAGGGAAAGACCCTTGAGATTTCCAGCGTCCATGTGATGCTTTAATAGGCGACTGAGTCCATTCGAGGAGATAGCAAAGAGTAAAGGAGCCAAAGGGCAGCCTTGCCTAATTGATCTTTTTAAACGTATGGGCTCAGAGAGCTTACCGTTGATATTTATTCTAGTTGAAGCATTTTCGAGAAGAGTGGACACCATCTTCGTGAACTTTTGGCTGCAACCAAGGTCTTTCAATGATTGAAGAATAAAGTCCCATTCCAATCTGTCATACACTTTGTCGAAGTCGATCTTAATGAATACCAGATCTTTTGCAGACTCATCAACAAACGCAAGGCCTTCCCAAATATCGACAATTGCTTCAAGTATAGATCTACCTTTGATAAAACCTTTCTGGTCCTCACAAAGCCATGAATTTAAATGACAAGAGATTCTGTTGGCGATAACTTTTGCAATTATCTTGTATCCCGTTTGGAGCATTGTAATCAGTCGCAAGTTTTCAATTTTGTTCTTATCTCCCCTTTTGTGGATTAACTTGATGACGCCATTATTAAGACACTTAGGGAGGGCGCCGAAGGAGAGAGCCTCATGCCAGACCAGACGCAGTGGGGTGGCCACCACATGTTTGAAGGACTTGAAAAACTCATTGGTGAGGCCATCAGTGTTGGAGATAGACGTCTGCGGAAGCACACGAACAGCACAAGGAAGAAAGAAGCTTGGAGCACAAACACACAATACTGAATGTATTACTAGAGAATGTACAAAGATAAGTAGCCCATTAGGGCAATAGGCATATATACAAGCCGGGGAAAAAAACCTCCTAAAGAGGGAAAAAAGTGCCCCGGCGGTCCTAGAGTGTTCACACACATCACTACCTAAATATATCAACAAATCCCCCCTGGGAGTGATGCGGTGAACAAGGAGCTGGCACTCATGTATAAGGAAGTGCCAAGCTATGTGGAAATCACTCCACAAAAGGAAGTAAGCCCAAAGCTTTGCGGAAAGCTTCAAATTTCTCCCTAGGCAGAGCCTTCGTGAAAAGGTCTGCAATGTTCTCCTGCGTGGGCACATATGCCAAGCTGATCTCCCCAGCAGGGAACCTCTCCCTGACATAGTGATAATGCACCTCAATGTGCTTAGTGCGAGCATGGAACACATGTTTCCTCGCAACTGCCAATGCGCTCTGACTGTCAGTGAAGATGGTGGTGGCAGAAGACTGTCCAACACCCAAATCAGCCATAAGGCGTGTGAGCCACACACACTCAACAGTCGCTGTGAAAGCTGCCCTATACTCAGCCTCACAACTGGAAGTGGCCACAGTAGGCTGCTTCTTGCTTAACCAAGATATACATGAGCTACCAAGCATGAAGCAAAAACCACTTGTGGACACACGAGTGTCATAGCAACCAGCCCAATCTGAGTCAGAAAAAGCATGCAAATCTGGCGGTAGTGATCCCCCCTTGGGATAAAACAACCCAAGTAGCCGAGTACCACTCAAGTAGCGAAAGATGCGCTTAACCGCTTTCCAATGCATGACTCCTGGGCAATGCATAAACCTGCTCATCTGTGAGACAGCAAACTGAATATCTGGCCGAGTAATGCATAAGTAAATCAAGCATCCAATAGCCTGCTGATAGAGAACAGCATCAAATGCATCTCCAGCATCATGAAGACTCAATCGTAAACCTGTCTCCATAGGAGTGACAATAGGCTTACAGTCTTCAAGGCCAAAACGCTGCAATAATGTGTCAATATATTTTGTTTGACACAAAGCCATTCCACCATCAACGTGCATAAACTGAATGCTCAAATAGTGATGCAAATGCCCCAAATCAGACATCTCAAATGAGGCATGCAAATCAGCCTTAAAATCAGCAATATGTGTCTCAATAGGACCAGTGAGCAGCATGTCATCAACATAGACAACAATGATCAGAAGCACATCATTAGCACGTTTAACATATAAGGTGCTTTCAGTTGGACTGTTCTCAAAACCATGTGCAATCAGATAGGCATGTATCTTCTCATACCAAGCACGTGGCACTTGCTTTAAACCATATAATGCCTTCTTTAACCTGCAAACCTGGTTTTCATGCCCTTTCTGCACAAAGCCACAGGGCTGAAAAACATACACTTCTTCATGCAAGTCACCATTCAGAAATGCTGTTTTAATGTCCAACTGATGTACATTCCAACCATGATGGGCTTCAAGTGCACAAATGCTCCGAACAGTAGTCATATGGCATGTAGGTGCAAAGGTCTCATCAAAATCAATGCCTCTTTCCTGTGCATAACCCTTTGCAACAAGCCTAGCCTTATACATGTCAACTGTACCATCAGGTTTACGCTTCAGCTTGTATACCCACTTAGTGCCAATGGCCTTCTTGCCAGGAGGCAAGTCACATAAAGACCATGTACCATTCTTCATTATAGCATCATATTCAGATTGCATAGCAGCCATCCAATTTTCTGAATTTTGTGATTCATCAAAAGAAACAGGCTCATTCTCATCACAGAGACTAAATGCAGCCATAGCATAGCAATCTAATGCAAACGAGGCACTATGAGAGCCTAAACGAGTACGATATGACAAAGGTGCATCTAATTTGCTGTCACGCAAAGTCTGCACCAGCCATTTTGGCATAGTTTTTGCCTACTCAATATCAGCTCTCTCATCAACAAGTGCATCATGTAAATCTGCATCAGAAATGGAATGATATGCATCATCATATGAAACCTGCAAAGGCTGAGAAGTTGCCTCATTAGGACCAGCACTAGCCTGTCCCCCTGTAAAAAGAGGCATCAAAGTATCATACATGTCTTTGGAGCTAACAGATGTCTCCTTAGTACATGAAAGCAATGGCTGAATAGCATCTTCCACAAAGACAACATCACGGCTAACAAGAATGCATTTAGTCTGTGCATGATACAGACGATAGCCTTTACTTTCAGAACTGTACCCAACAAAAATACATTTTACTGCCTTATCATCCAATTTTCTGCGATGTTGTTCAGGCACTAATGCATATGCCAAACAACCAAAAACACGCAGATGAGCAACAGATGGCTTGCGGTCATGCCAAGCTTCATATGGAGTGATAGACTGCAACGCTTTAGTGGGACACCTGTTCAGTACATATGCTGCACACATGACAGCCTCAAGCCAGAAACTATGTGGTAAAGCCTGACTTTTGACCATGCACCTCGCCATCTCCATAAGTGACCTGTTCTTTCCTTCAGCAACTCCATTCTGTTGAGGTGTATACGGCACTGTACACTGGTGTTTTATCCCACGTTCAGCCAGAAATGCATTAAAATCTGAAGACATATATTCCCCCCCTCGATCAGAACGGAGGGTGCCCATTTTACATGCTGATAGATTTTCAGCCAAAACCAAAAACTGTTTGAAGCACATGAACACTTCGAACTTTGCTTTGAGTGGATATACCCATGCATGCCTAGAAAAATCATCAATGAAAGTCACGAAGTAAAGGTAATTTCCAAAAGAGGGTGTCTGCATAGGACCACAGACATCACTATGTACAAGCTGCAATTTCTGCGTAGCCCGAACTGAACCATCTTTTGGAAAGGAAGAATGCTGCATTTTGCCTAAAATACAGCCTTCACAAACATGTTTTCCAGGTGCCTCAAGTTTGGGCAAAGAGGACACCATTTCAGATTTCTGCAGGCGTAACAAACTAGCAAAATTCAGATGACCAAAGCATGCATGCCAAAGCTTTGCATCTAACATAGCCTGAGAATCATGAACTGCACATGCCGAATCATTCACAGATCTTTCATAGTCTATGAGCTTATACAGCCCACGACATAAAATGCCAGAAGCAATAATGACATCGCCATTTGCGAGATCATGGACTGTACACCTGTCATCAACGAATTTCACAACCAAGCCAATCTTGGCTAATGCAGAAACTGATAATAGGTTCTTTTTTATCCCTGGCACAAATAAAGCATCTGACAAAGTGAAAGAACTACCATCAGCAGTAGTCAGAATGATCTTACCAACTCCCATAACAGGATAAGAGGAGTTATTGGCGCATGTGACAGTATTCCCTGTAGGGGCACGCTCGAGTGAAGAGAAGAAACTGCGCTGCGAGGTAATATGTTTGGTCGCCCCACTGTCAAAGTACCAAACATCTGAGTCGACTGCAGACATGCACTGATCATGAGAAAATGGGTCAAAACTGCAGACAGTAGTAAACGCCCATTCTTCTTCCTGCACAAGATTTGCAGACTCTGTTTTTGGTGTAGAGGCCTCTGCAACAACCATTCCAGCCTCTTTCTTCTTTGCCTCTTTAGCAGCCAGTTTTGGACAGTTCTTTATAATATGATCATTTCCTTTACAGTACTTGCAGAACAATTTCTGCTTTTCTGATTTCTTCTCATCTTTATCTTGGTTCTTCGATTGTGCAGCATTTGCAGATTTCTGCTTACTAGTAGAAGAGCTCCATTTTCCTTTGCCCTTCTGACTAGCCAGGAAAGCTTGATCTGCAACATGCATAATGGACCTATTCTGCCTGGATTGATCTTCCTGCAACAAAACAGAGACTAATTCCTCAAATGACAAGGCATTCGGATTGCCTTTCATCATCAACCGAAGAGTAGAGGCAAAACTCTGATATGAATCAGGAAAACCATTCAGAACGGTCTGCACAAGTGAGCTATCTGGTATAACCTCATCAGCAGAAATCAATTGTTCCTTCAGGTCTTTGATCTTTGTAAGGAAACTGTCCATAGAATCACCTTCATTCATGTGCTCACTCTCCAACTGTTTTCGGAGGTAAGCAACACGAGCCTCATTCCTAGCCTGGTACAAAGTGGTAAGTGTATCCCAAGCATCCTTTGTTGTTCTACAAGAGCGAATGTGAGGAATAATGGCACGTTTGACAGACAAAGCTATCAATGCATGTGCCTAGGCATCTCTGCCATCCCAACGAATCTGCTCTGCAGTAGGTGCAACAGAAACAACAGCACGAACAGGAATCTGCGGAATATCATCTTCGACACCATCTTCATCAGCTCCAACACCTGTATTTGCAGTACCTGTCGTTACAGGTGTAACAGGACGTCTTTCAACACCCTGCACAATGTTCCACAATCCTTTTGCAACCAGTACATGTCGCATCATATAAGCCCATAATGGGTAGTTGGTACCATCCAACTTATCCTCAACAGCCAACATACGGAATACATCACTGCTTTCAGCCATGGCCGGTGACTAGAATACCTTGATGCAGAAAATTGACTGTATCTCAAAAAGTTGAACAGAACTGGCCAGATGAGTTCTGCTAGACCTGTAGCAGGCTTCGAGACGCTTAAACTGGCGAACAGAAACTGGTATATACCTTTGGCACAAAAGGACAAAATAGCCTGCACAAGCGCTACGATAGTGCGTTCGGAGGCTAAAACGAGCTCAGATTGCGATTTCGGCACCACACAGCAAAGCTGTTTTGATCTCGGAAACACCCTGAGTATGCTCACCAAATTTCATGCGAATCTGAGACTGCAAACGGAGGAGTGTCAATGGCGCCCTAGAAGAAGCGATGACCTGCTCTGATACCAATTGTTGGAGATAGACGTCTGCGGAAGCACACGAACAGCACAAGGAAGAAGAAGAAGCTTGGAGCACAAACACACAATACTGAATGTATTACTAGAGAATGTACAAAGATAAGTAGCCCATTAGGGCAATAGGCGTATATACAAGCCGGGGGAAAAAAACCTCCTAAAGAGGGAAAAAAGTGCCCTGGCGGTCCTAGAGTGTTCACACACATCACTACCTAAATATATCAACAATCAGGACTCGGACTTTTCCCATTGGGAAGTGCATCAATAACATCGATAATTTTATTCTCGAAAATGTTATCCAGCAGAGAAATCATGTTCTGTTAGACTCTCGCTTGAGCAACCCTTGAGATGGTTGCCATTGATTCACGTCTGTGTGGGGAAAGGGGAGCCGAGACCCCGAGAAGATGGTTAAAGTGCTCAACGATGATCGATCTATTCTCAGCTTTCGTGCTACATTCGGTTCCATTGTTATCGATCAAGAAGGGGATGGATTGCCTAGCTTGTTTCCTTTTGAGAATTTTACACATCTCTTTCGATGGTTTGTCGGCCTTCCCTGCCCACCAATCTTTGAAGAATATTTGAAGATTTTTCCTTTGAACCTCCTCCTCTAATCTTAGTCTTCCCCTGATTTTCAAAAGACCTTGTTGGCATTGTAAGTTACCTTTGTTCACCTCTTCTTCAAGCCGATATGCATGTGTGTATGCATACACATATACATGTGTGTATGCATACATAGATGCATATGCATGTTTTTATGCATACACATATGCATATGCATGCGTGTATGCATACACATATGCATATGCATGTGTGTATACATACACACATACATATGCATGTGTGTATGCATGTGCATGTGTGTATGCATGTGCATGTGTGTATGCATGTGCATGTGTGTATGCATGTGCATGTATGTATGCATACACATATGGATATGCATGTGTGTTTGCATATGCATGTGTGTATGCATATGCATGTTCATATGCATATGCATGTTCATATGCATATGCATGTGTGTATGCATATGCATGTGTGTATGCATACACACATGCATATGCATGTGTGTATGCATATGCATGTGTATGTATATGCATGTGTATGTGTATGCATATGCATTTGTACACATGGGAGTGTGTGTGTGTATATGTGAGTATATGTATATGTTAGTGTGTTTATACATATGTGAGTGTGTATGGATATGCATGTGTGTATGCATATTCATGTGTGTGTGCATATGCATGTGTGTGTGCATATGCATGTGTGTGTGCATATGCATGTGTATGCATACACATATGCATATGCATGTGTGTATGCATATGCATGTGTGTATGCATATGCATGCTTGTATCCTTATGCATGTGTGTATGCATATGCGTGTGTGTATGCATACATACATACATATGCATGTGTGTATGCATACACATATGCATGTGCATGTGTGTACGCATACACCTATGCATATGCATGTGTGTATGCATACACATATGCATATGCATGTGTGTATGCATATGCATGTTTGTATACATATGCATGTGTGTATGCATTTGCATATGCATGTGTGTATGCATTTGCATCTGCACGTGTGTATGCATTTGCATATGCATGTGTGTATGCATATGCATGTTTGTATGCATATGCATGTGTGTATGCATATGCATGTGTGTATGCATATGCATGTTTGTATGCATATGCATGTGTGTATGCATATGCATGTGTGTATGCATACACACATGCATTTTCATATGCATGTGTGTATGCATATGCATGTTTGTATGCATATGCATGTTTGTATGCATATGCATGTGTGTATGCATATGCATGTTTGTATGCATATGCATGTGTGTATGCATATGCATGTGTGTATGCATATGCATGTGTGTATGCATATGCATATGTGTATGCATGTGCATGTGTATGCATGTGCATGTGTATGCATGTGCATGTGTATGCATGTGCATGTGTATGCATGTGCATGTGTATGCATGTGCATGTGTATGCATGTGCATGTGTATGCATGTGCATGTGTATGCATGTGCATGTGTATGCATGTGCATGTGTATGCATGTGCATGTGCATATGCATATATGCATATGCATTTGTACATATGTGAGTGTGTGTTTATATGTGAGTGTGTATGTATATGTGAGTGTGTTTATACATATGTGAGTGTGTTTATACATATGTGAGTGTGTATGTATATGTATATGTTTCTCTCTCTCTCTGTCTCTCTCTCTCTATGTCAATCGAATACAAAACACTCACTTACATCAATGTAATTGTTTGAATTGTTGTCATCAAAATCCACTTGACGTTGTCCTTCCTCAAATTTTGAAAGAGTTAATCCCAAAATCTCTTGCAAAACTAAAGAGAGAAGATATTAGAGAAGTAAAAACATAAACAAAGAAAAAAGAATCCTATAGTATATGCAATATACTTATCGAAACTTGAGATCTAGAAAAATAGAGTTGCGCTTAGAGAAAGAGAGAGAGAGGGAGGGAGAGAGAGAGAGAGAGGGAGGGAGGGAGAGAGAGACAGAGAGAGAGAGAGACAGAGAGAGAGAGAGAAAGAGTGACAAACAGAGATAGGTTGTTCGCACCCGCAAAGTCGATAGTAGACGATCTAGTTTCAAATTGCCCGAAATGTCAATTTTTTGCTCTCGAGCCCAGTTAAAACAGGGTCTCGGTATAAGCGTCAGTAATTTCCAGTAAATTACTGATGCGTATAACGATGCTTATTCCGATGCTCATACTGACACAGTTGTACCGATGTGTCCATTGTCTAGTCGGGTTTCCAAAATGTTTCGATGGTCATACCAACGCCGACCCGTGACCGTTGGTATGCCAATCGTCGGTATGCCCTTGATGTGTTGTAGTGAGAATTATTAACCCAGGCTTTATACCCTTTGACATAGAATTGATTAATATTTCTCTTCAAAAGGAGAGCCCATATATCAGAGGAATCAATGCATCTCAATATTTGCTTGTAGATAAGTTTTCTACCATCTTATAAGGGTTAATAATATCTATACCACCTTGTTTTTTGGGAAGACAACAGATATCCCATGAGACTTTAGGGATCTTATTCATATGTATATTACTTGCCCACAAAAGCTTTCTCAAAATCACAATTACATGGTTCATATGTTTATTGGAAGGCCTCCAAGAGCAAAGAAAATAAACAATACAAGGCAAAAGATAGTGTTTAAGAATAAAGGATCTATGGGATAGGGAGGAAAACACATTGTAACATTGAGAAACCTTTTTCCTAAATTTGTCAAGCATCCATTCCCATCTTTGTTGTAAGGTGACTTTGAATCCCATGGGAATTCTCATGAACTTGAAAATAACCTGATCCTACAAAATGAGGCAACCAAGTCTGGAGATACTATCAGGGATCAAATTGTTAGAAGCTTTGAAACCTATTTTAGCATGATTGATATGAGAACCACTAGCAAGATTAAAAATATTTAAACAAATGATTAGCATAGGTAGGATGAGCAAGAGTGCACATGTTAGTGTCTTCAGCAAACATTTGTGAACCAAGTTGACAATTAGAGTTGGAAATGGGGATTCCTTTGATGTTACCTTCCCAAAGCATCACTGTCTATGGCAAAGAGAAGAGGGGCTAGGGGCAACCTTGTCTTATGGATCTGTATAGCCTAAAAGGGGAAGATAATTGACCATTCATAGAGATCCTAGAAAAAGCATTCCCAAACAAAATACTAACAAATTTCATGAATCTTCTCCCTAAACCTATATCATGGAGGGATTGGAGGATAAAATCCCACTCAATTCTATCATAGGCCTTGTCAAAATCAACTTTGAAGAAGAAACAAATCTTGATTTCTCTCACAAGAAAGCTCAAGACGTTCCTAAATGAAAATAATGGCATCTAAAATGTATCTACCTTTTATGAAACCTTTTTGGATAGGAAGAATGATTTTGTCCATGAGAGGGCTAAATCTTCTGGCTAGAGTGGAAGAGAAGATCTTATAGATGGAAGTAAGGCAAGTGATAGGTCGCCAATTACTTTTGTCTTCTTTAGGACCTTTCTTGTGAATGAGTCTAATCACACCAATATTAATGCTGGCTAAAAGACTACCTTTTCTAGTAGCCTCTTCCCAAATCAAAAGCAGATAAGGGGTTAAGAAATCTCTTAATTCCATAAAAAACTCAATACAAATTCCATCAATACGAGGAGATTTATAGGGTTTCAATTTATCGATGGTTTCTTTAATCTCACCGATAGAGAGAGAGGCAGGTCCAGTAGAGCAGCTAGTCTTTGAGGGAGCATTTTTACCCTTTTTAAAGCAATGTCAGCTTTGGCTCTCCATGTAGCCTCTCCCCAAACTAGAGAAAACATCCATAAAGAAGCTAAAAACCTCCTGTGAACTCTCCTCCATGTTGATAGAAGTCCCACCATTCCTTTTGGGAAGAAGAGGGATGAAATCTTTAACTTTTTTTTGCTTCATCAGATCAAACATACTTTTAGTGTGTCTATCCACCTTCCCAACCCAATACTCTCTTGAGTTGGCAAGAGACCATCTAGCTTCAAGGTATTCTTCACATCTGAGCTGATGTTGTAAATCTAAAAGGTTCTTCTTTGGTTTACTAAGGGCAAAGTGGTTGAGGGAATCAATGATTTTTTGTCTTCTTTGAGCTCTAACCTTTCTAGCCAAATTCTTAAAATGAGTGAAAATATGCGAAATATCTTTGACAGCTTTCTCCCAACATTTAGAGGGAGAAAGATTTAGGGAAAAATATCACTGAATGGAATCTTTAATCAAGGGAACAACAATGGGCAACTTGAGTAATCTAGCATCTAGGTGTAGCCAACTAGACTTATACATGTAGGAGTTCTTTCTAAAGGACATAGTAATGGGTTTATGGTCCAACAACATAAGGGAGTGGTCAATTTTAACACGAATCTCCCAAAAACTTTGGTCAAAAGAAGTAGTTACAATAATATCTATCAAGTCTGGCAGACCCAAAGCCTTCTCATCAGCTTGATTGTTAAACCAGGTAAAGCCAGTTATCATGGAATTGTCAATTAAATCATGATGACTCCACAAAGATCACCAAGCAAGATTTTTAGCACCAAAAATGTAGGAACCTCTATTATTCAATATGTCATTAATGATGCTAACCATATTGTTGAGATATCAAGCTCAACATGTGATGATCTAGGATGACACGTACTAGTTTTTCATTTCTATGACATGTATAGTGATCATGCCGATATATGTCAGAGATACTTCATTGAGCTTTATTAGATTTATCTACCGATAGTGATGTCACATTTGTTCCTTGCTAGCTCACTCATTTGCGGACATTAGGTTTTTCTTTATGTACTGATCTTTATATATTGCACTTGTTGTATTCTTATTTTCAGGTCATTCTTGTACATTCCTTTTTATGTAATAGAAGAAGAAGAATAAGATCATTCTTCCTTGCCTCAATCTGTGTGTGCTTCTCCTTGAGAGTGAGAGTGTGTGTGTGAGCTCTCTTCCTTATCTCCTTCCTCATGACATGGTATCAAAGCCAGCGTGGCTATAGAGAGCTCGTGGAGAAGGCGACGATGAAGAGTACTCAACAAGGCATGGAGAAAACGTGATTCGCAAATGACATCCATTTGCTATAAAAATTCGCGTGAAGCTAGAAGTTTCGGAGCCATCTCGACCTCTGTTTCGAGCCCACAAGGTGGGGCCTACAAAAATACCAGGTCAGTTTCAAAAAATGTAGCTTGCATCATATTTGGCAATACTCATATATTCTGGGTCCAAAATTTGAAATGATTCCATGTATTGTTGATACACGAAAACTGTGTTTTTCTAAGATTGAACTATCATTTCATAGTGCGATAGTGTTCAACCAGAAGTGCTGCTTGTAGTGGTTTGTGGTGTTGTGTATTGCTACAAAACTGGCAAACGTAGATGGAATGAGTTAGCTTATGATCGATAAGCTAGACAAGAATAACTTCCATGCTTGGAGATTCAGAATGATGAATTTCTTAATGGGAAAAGGCTACTCGAAGTACATCGAAGGAGAGAACGAAAATGCTCCACAGTTACTAAGCGGAATCGGAATGCAGAATAGATAAGAGCATATGAGGAATGGAATCAAGGAGCACAAAAGGTAATGTATTGGCTATCTGTTAGCATACAGGATAGCATGATTGGGCACATACAGCAGACCAGGGAAAATATTCCAAATTTTGTTGATCTAGTATCTATGCTGATTATTGAAGAAAAGAATCTTGATGAGGATTCAAACACCCAAGGAAAGCCCAATTCTGAGCAGGTATTCTACTGTGGCAAAGGAAGAGGTAGAGGAAGAGGTAGAGGTAGAGGTTTTGAAAGTGGAAGAGGAAACAATAACCAAGACCAAGGTCAACAACAGAATCATGTAGGAGGAAGAGGACAGTTTTGAGGCAGGGGGAGCCAAAGAGGTTGTAGAAATTTCTAAAGAAATTATTTAGGTAATGATAGTAAAGGATGCTAGAATTGTGGTAAACCTAGACACTTTGAACATGATTGCAGGTTGAAGAATCAAGATAACAGAAGGTAGCAAAACAACTATGCATCCACAAGTGCAGATGATTTTGAGAAGTTGTTTATGGTTCAACATCACATGATGAATACGATGTCTGCTAGTGTTTCAAAATCGAATGATAATGTCTAGTATGTTGATTCAGGTGCTTCAAATCACATGACCAATCATGCACAATGGTTTAGTACTTTGCAAAAATTGCCAGTTCCTGGATATATTGAAACAACTGATAACACATCACATCCTATTGAGCATACAGGAAACATAGCACTATCTATGGAGGATGGAAAGGCAAAACATCTTGTTGACGTGCTGCATGTTAGAATCTGGTTTCTGTTGGACAAATGGTTGACCAAGGATTACAAATTAGGTTCAATGCTGATGGATTATATGTAGAGAAGTACAAGCAGGATGGACGATTGGTTTCAAAAGGAAACAAAGTGGGTAGGATGTTCACCTTAAATGTGAAGATTCCTTAAATGAATGCAGCCATGTTTGCAAAAGGTGTAGGAGTTATTGTTGATATAGAGATTTAGCACAAACGAATTGGATACGCAAATTTGCAAAGGCTAAAAGTGATGCAATCAAAGTAGATTGTCCATGCACTACCAAATTTCAAAGTTGCAAAATTGCAAAAGGAATGTGCAGCATGTCAATTCGGTAAACAGTCAAGAGCATCATTTCCACATGACAAGCATGTTAGTGAGAATGTACTAGAAGTAGTACATACAGATGTTTGGGGTCCAGCAAAGACCACATCTATGGGCGGTTTTAGGTTTTATGTTACTTTCATTGATGACCATACACGCAAAGTATGGGTATATTTCATGAAAGAGAAGAGCAAGGTGTTCACTCACTTCCAGAGTTTTAAATTTATGGTGGAAAAGCAGACAGGGAAGTACATTTAGACATTAAGATATGATGGAGGAGATGAATACATGTCAAATAAATTATGGAATTCGATGTCATTTTTCATGCAAGTACACACCACAATAGAATGGTGTTGTTGAATGCAAAAATAGACATATTGCAGAAATAGCAAGAGCCTTGATGGCTAAGAAGAATATGCCTCATTGTTATTGGGCAAAAGGTGTGCATATTGTTGTATACATCATGAACAAAACTGCGACTGCTGTTGTACATCAAGTTACACCTAAAGAGAAGTTTACAAGTAAAAAGCCAAACTTATCATATCTGAAAGTTTTTGGCTGTATTGCGTATGTACATGTCCCAGATGAATTGAGGATGAAGCTTGATCCAAAAGCAAAAAAGTGTGTCTTCATTTGATACTCCCTTGAGTAAAAGGGATATAAATGTTATAACCCACTCACACGATAGGTAAAGGTGAGCAGAGATGTGGTATTTGATGAAATGTCAAGCTTCTATGCAGTTGCCAAAGAAGGACTGAATCTTGAACCAAATGACAAAGAAAATGTTGAAAAATCAGGTGCAAAATCTCAAGTTTTGAGTGGACCGGATGCATCACCAAGAAATAGTTCCAACTCAAATCCATGGAGTGGAAGATTGCATGGAAGTTTCAGTCCAGCAAATTCATCAAATACATCTAAGAAATGTAAAGAAAGGCTTTCTATTGGTAGTAAAACATGTGCAAGTTTTGAAGACATTGATGGAGATTCAAGCAGTTCAGAAAAGAGTCTTGATGAGGAACTTGGATTGCCCTCTGTGAAGACTCCAGGAGTAAGAAGGCCACATGCAGATGATACAAGGAGAAGTGAGTGAGGGCCAAGAAGATATGGGAGGATGTTGAATTCAGTGCAATGATTGACATATGACAATTATATGGCTCATCATTGAGCCTACATGACAAAGGTAATACAAGATGTTGAACCTTCTTGCATTGAATATGCAATTGGAATTGCATATTGGAAAAAGCTATGGATGAGGAGATGGTTGCACTTTATGGAAATGATACATGGAAGCTAGTTCCATTGCCACAAGGAAAGAAACCCATAGGCTGCAAATGGGTTTACAAGATAAAGTAATGTTGATGGTAGCATAAGCAGGTATAAAGCACGATTGGTAGCTAAAGGATATGCACAAACATATGGCATTGATTATAAGGAAACATTCAGTCTTGTGGCTAAAATGTCTACTGTCAGAACACTTGTTGCATTAGCTACAACAAAGGGATGGACTTTGCATCAAATGGATGTGAAGAATGCTTTCCTAGATGGTGAGTTACAGGAAGAAGTATATATGGACTAGCCACAAGGATATGAATATTCAAAGCATCCAAAATATGTTTGAAGGTTGCAAAAGGCTTTGTATGGACTGAAGCAAGTCCCTCGTGCATGGCATGCAAGGATTGTTGATTACTTAAGCAGTATTGGGTTTTCTATGTGTGATGCAAATCACTCACTATAAGGAAGGTTGATAATGGCATCACTATTGTGGCTATTTATGTTGATGACCTGATTATAGGTGGTGATAATGAAGGAAGCATCAAAGAGGTATAGAAACTTCTTATGTAGGAATTCGACATGAAAGATCTGGGTGTGCTGCGCTATTTCTTGGGCATTGAGCTTATACATACAGAAACAGGTCTATGGATGTCACAAAGGCAATATGCCTTGAATATGCTGCAAACGTATGGTATGGCTGATTGTAAGCCAATTTCTATGCCATTAAATCAGAGTTCGAAGTTGGACACTACATCGGGTGAACCATTGGAAAATGCTACTATGTATAGGAAAATAATGGGAAGTCTTATAAATCTCACAATTACAAGGCCTAATATAAGTTTTACTATTGGACTTGAAAGTTAGTTTATGCAGGTTCCCAAGAAGCCACATTTGGATGCTCTGAGGCGCACTCTATGTTATGTGAGTGCTACTTTGTATTATGCATTGTTTTATGAGGTTGGTGTAGATTTGCAGGTGTATGGATACATTGATGCCTATTGGGTTGGTAGCATTCCAGATAGAAGATCTACTAGTGGTTTTCTATTCTCACTCGGAAGTGCAGCTGTTACATGGAGCAGCAAGAAGCAACCCAATGTTGCTTTGTCGAGTACAGAGGCTGAGTATAGAGGTGTTGAAATGGTAGCATGTGAGGCATCATGGTTGGAGATGCTACTTGCAGATTTAGGTGTGGAAGTGTAAAAGCCTATCACCATTTATTGTCATAATCTTAGCAACATATAGTTAGCACAGAACCCTATTTTCCATGCTAGAACAAAGCATATCAAGGTACATTATCACTTCATCATAGAGATGGGTATTAGCAAGTGATATTGATCTTGTTTATGTGAGAACAGATGAGCAGGTTGCTGATATTTTCACCAAAGCACTTAGAGTTGAGAAGTTGAAGAAGTTTCAGGAGATGCTTGGATTACAGGATATGGTGTTGAGCTTGAGGGGGAGTGTTGAGATATCAAGCTCAACATGTGATGATCCAGGATGACACGTACCAGTTTCTCATTTCTCTGACATGTATAGTGGTCACACCGGTATATGTCAGGGATACTTCATTGAGCTTCATTAGATTTATCTACCGAGAGTGATGGCACATTTGTTCCTTGCTAGCTCAGTCATTCGTGAACATTAGGTTTTTCCTTATGTACTGATCTTTATATATTGCACTTGTTGTATTTTTGTTTTTAGGTCATTCTTGTACATTCCTTTTTATGTAATAGAAGAAGAAGAAGAAGATCATTCTTCCTTGCCTCAATCTGTGTGTGCTTCTCCTTGAGAGTTAGAGTCAGAGTGTGAGCTCTCTTCCTTATCTCCTTCCTCATGACACATATTATAATCCTGACATAATCTAGAGAGGACCATGGATATCTTTGATCTCATTCCAACAATCAGTTCTGAGCTTACTCAGATTAGACACATAGATACAAACTAGAGTTACATTAAGAGGACTATCAAGGGAAATGGCAATCCATTGATGAGTTTTACTTCTTTCAACATGTCTAATACAATGAGACCAAGAAGAGGAGATACCTAATACTGCACCACCTTTACCTTGGTTGTGATTTCTGAAGTACCAATCATAGTTAGTAGAAATCATGTTGAGATCGTTATTCAATTTGAAGCTACCTATTTTAACTTCTTGCAAGCAAATCAAATCAAGTTAAGGGATAGATTGTTCATCCAACCATTGATGACTTTAGATCTCATAGGTTCCGATAGGCCCTTGGCATTTAAGGATATGATATTGATAGAATCCATACAAACACAAGGGAGAGGAAATTTACCGTTATCACTTGTTGGACTTACTATGTTTGAGTTGGGAGCCTGAAGTCTTGACTATGTCCTTTCTCTTGGACATACCTTGTATTTTTGAAATAATTTCATTGACTTTGTTTTGAGAAGATAGGACCTCATTCTCTAGTTCATCATGTTCCATACTTTCTATCTATTCTTTGTTAGCAGCATTTAGTTCTTTAGTGAACCAAGAGCCACTATCTAAAATAGAGTAACAATTATTATGAACAATATTTCTTTTCTTGGAGACAACTTTCCATTCTAGACCACAATCCTCATTCACTTCAGAAGGATGCTTGACTTCCAAGCATTCTTTGTTATTTTCAACCCTAGTCTCATTAGTTTCCTCATCACTATCAATGTCCACAAAGATAGGGTTGTGAACATCTTCGAGCAGCACATCTTAGGGGTTGAAGGACTTGCTTGGTTTTCTCCTCACTTGACTTGGAGAACCATTTATATTGAGAAAGGGACAATCTTTTATCAAGTGACCCTGTTTAAAGCACTTAAAACAAGCATTGGGTAGATTGCAATATAGAACCTTATGATAATGAAGAAGGACTCCATCTAAATCCTTAATCACTATAATCTGCATGATAAGATTAGAAACATATATCTCAATCATTAGTTGTGTGTCCCATTCAGGGTTGATTCCACCTCATCTAGACTTTTGATCTAGAACTTTACCCAGTCTACTACCCATTTTTTGGATCCAAGGATAAAAATCTACTGGCATGTCAGGGAAATCAACCCATATAGGAATCTTAGTTCGATTAGCTCCTTTAGGGTAAAAAACCAATAAACCATCTAAAAAAAGAGATAGGCACATTCTTAATAAGCCACTAGCCTTATATAACAATAACCCTTAAAGCACTTTGGGATTCATCAAAGAAAATTAAGTGAAGCGGCATCTAATGGAAGAAGTGACACCAATAATATGTTATTTTAAGAATTATGTCTTTAATCTGCCTTTCATCATGTATTGATGCTTCATCAGTTGGTTGCATTATTTATTGCTTTCTATCTTTATTTCTCTGTGTTCTTGCAAACAAACTGGCATATAGCGTGCACCTCTAACTTTGGATGTGAATATGTGATTGCATTACATGAGAAAACATATATACATGTACGTGTGCCGGTAGATGAAGAAGTGCGTAATGTGAAGTCATTAAGTGCACCCATGCAAATGCATCTAAGTGTATGTGTTCTAGTGTACAAGAAAGTATTTATGGGCATGCGTGCATGTGCACTCTCAGGGGCCTTTGTCTGTGTGATTATATACATGTGAAATATGCGCGAGCATGTATACTGTTATGTGTGTGATAATTGAGTAAGTGCGCGTGAACACATTTGTCTGTCTCATTTGTAATGCCCTCTAGCTAGCCGTTCTCCTCCCCTATATTGTGGGATTAAGGGGGTCTCATGGGCACTAGTCCCATTCACTTGTAACTTTTCTTTTTTTAATTAAAGTCCGGGAGAATAGAACCAAGGCCGAACTTCCTTTTATTAAAAAAATAATAATTGTGAGGTACGATATCCTTCCGTGGTAGTAGACATTCCGTTTTTGCTATATTGAACTAACTTAACCGAAAAGAATTCATGTAGAGAAGAGTTTTTAGTGGTGGGATTTTGTACTATGTACTAAGAGTTTTTCCATGAATTCATTTAGGGAAGAGGACAGTTTGTACCAGGACGTATTTGCATGAACGAACCATACCTGCAGATAAAGGGAACCATTAGTGTTTTACGCATAGAGATCAATTAACACAGATTTAATTTTCCTTTACTTGTATAATGATTTTTTAATTTCCGAATGAAATATTCAAATGCCTGAGTTTTCTTTTCAAGTAGGACCATTGTAGAGGTCGTTCATTTATTTGCGCAATACGCACGTATTCGTGTTACACATCGAACATCTTCAAATGGCGTCCTCTGCTTTTTGTCTGCCCCTGCTTTCCTCCTAAGAATCGGAGATGTCTTTTGTAAAGCTCTCTCTCTCTCTCTCTCTCTCTCTCTCTCCACTACAGCCTCCTAAATTCATACACTGTGTGAACACGCATGTAGACATGGCATTGTGCCATTGCAAGAGACCTGTGGTGCAATTCTGCCGTCGCCTTCCGTCGAATAAAGGTTGAGTTTCGCATTCTGCTTTAACATCTCATTAACGCATTATCGAAATCTGACCTTCGATATCTCTGCACTTCTCTGCGTCAATGGATAACTTCATTATTCGGAAAATGTAGATCTTGAAATTTCATGTTCTATGATTATAAGATCTACGCCTTTATCTTTCCTCGTTTATTTTTCGAACACCTCCACTTTGGTCTTTGCTGGTAGGTTTCACGGTCACTAGAATGTCTTTACTTCTGTTCAGCTTGAAATCGTATCGAGTTCTCCTGCTTGACGATGCTGACCTTCTACTTTTGTTTGATAGGTTGCTTTCTTGGTACGTGCCTTGGAACTGACAGTCACCGCCCTCTTCGTACACAAACACATGGGCTATATCATACGACACCTTTTTCCTTCACTCTGTCTAAAAAGGAAGTTATTGCTTCCTACTTGCAAGTTGCGACTTGCAAGGGATTCAGTAAAAGGTCGTTACAGGCTACAGCCACTTTCATACATCTTATAGCCAACTAATGCATTGACTGTCAGAGCAGACTAGCTATCAATTTTTTTTATTTATTTATTTTTTTTTTAAGGAAGTTTGGCCTAATCCCACAATGCAAGGGAGGAATATGGCACCCTAGAGGGTATTACCAATGAGGCGGATAAATTCATCATCACCCTCATGTGGGACCCATTTGCGTTTCAACTTGTTGTTTCCGAGGAGATAAATACAATGATGTCTAAACGACAGAGATCTCTTATCTCGGGAGATTCTTTTACCTAGAAGAAATAAGGATTTCTCGATCGACCATTCCTTGGGAGTTTGGCCAAAATTGACAGCACATCGCTCCCTCCAAATCTTCCAGAGAGTCTCACCCCTGATGGCATTCCATAGCCTCGATGAGCATCCGATCGCCTCACCCAACATCACCTGTTGCCAATTGATTTGGTTCGAGAGTCTCAATACTCGGGTCACGTGACGCCAGATAACACGAGACTTGGGGCAGTCGAAGAACAGGTGAACTAAATCTTCGATGCATCGATGACAGTGCTTGCACCATGGCGGCACAACACAGATTTTGTTATCCCTTGCATTGGACCAGATACATTTATGCAAGATCTACCACATGAGAACGAACTTTTTGACCTCAATTAGGGGGTGCCAAATAGACATGAATTTTAGTTCCCACTGTAGTTTGGTCCAAGAAAGGCAGCATCTCTTGTTAAGAGTGTGGTGAACATCTAAGTTCTCTTTGAAGTTGGGGGTTCTGGATAGCTTCTTACCATTGCTCCATTTGAGGCCCTCCAGGCAAGGAAGATCAAGACCACAGAGAAGGCAGGTAGTTGAGCGATCCCATGCTAAACACCTGCTTTGAAGAAGAGTCCATTCCTCAAGGGTAACTCTAATTCTCGGATCCAGTTCTTCGAACCTAATCCACTGGCTGGTCTCTTGTTTCCAGAGTTGTTTCCACTGTTTGAACCCCTTGTTCCATAATCGCTTTGCAGTTTGGAGGTTCCAAGACTCCATCCCCCTAATGCCACAGATCGGGAACCAGATAGAGTCATTTTGTCTTATCCTAGCTGCCCACTTCCACTCATCACTGATTCTGATGAACTGTTTGGCCTTGTTCCAATTCTTCCATAAAGAACACACGAGGCTAGAGCCTTTAGGGGACACCGGGTGGGGGGAGAACAAAAGTGTGAGAATCCCTATGTCCTTCCAACCCGGAAGGCCAACTATGGTAAGGTCTTCCGTGTTTCTGAAGATCAATTTAGCCCAAGAGGACTCCCTATTGCTCCAAGCCTTGATAATCCACTTTGCCGCCAGCTTGTCAGCCAACCCAACGATATGTAAAATTCCCAAGCCCCCTGAGTCTTTAGGGCTAATGCAAGTTTCCCATTTTATTTTGGGAATCCCCCTCCTGTTGGGGTCCCCAGTCCAAAGGAAGTTTCTGCAAATTCTTTCCACTTTGGCCAAGTCTTTCTCCTTAGGTCTCCAACAAGAGATAAAGTAAATAATTGTAGACAGCATAAATGTGTTAACAACCATAGCAAGCTATCAAATTTGTTTTCTATGTCGTTTTCCAATAGAATCAATGCAAGAAATGGCTTTGTCGTTTTGTGTTTTTCCTCAAAAAGTTAAAAGAGAACGACGTTGCCACCACTCCTCAACATTGACGCCCAAGCTTGGGATTGCATGGGCATTATGGCATGCTTCACTCCCATCGGTCCGAATCAATATCAATGGACAACTCTCTTAGGTAATCAGATTGTAATGCTCTATTAGACAGGGTTGTCGTTTGGCTCTTCTTCTTTTTTCCATTGCAACTTATGATCTCATTTGCTAGTTTCACCAGCATGCCCTTCTAGGACAAATCCAAGGTCTTTGGCTCCCTCATATTCAGAATCAAATGCTAATGAAACTCTTTGCCAATGACATGAATGCTTTTGTACATAATGACCCTAATAGTATCAACACCTTCTGACATTGTCTAAATGGTTTCTGTGTTGCATTTAAAGACTATTTTGGGGCCCTCATCATAATTCTCGACTAATTGTGAATGTAAAGAAATAAACAATGAACAAATTTTTTGGCTCCTCAATATCCCGATGCGTTTTGAAGTATCTATTGGCCTACATTGGAATTGGGTTCTGGACAAATTCGATACTAAATTTGCCTACTGTAACGGCATGCAATTCAACCTAGCAGGGCGTGCGATGGTGATGAACACCTTCCTCATCTCATCTATTATCTATTTTCTTGCTTGTTGGAGACCAAAAGACAAACAATTAGCGAAGCTTGAAAGTGCTTGTAGAAATTTCCTCAAGATCGACGATCCCAATAGGAGGGGCATGCCCTCAAGTGGGCCTTGTTTGCTAATAAAAAAGAGTCTTGTGGTTTGGGCATTCTGAATGTGGGAGGCATGGCAACTAAATTAGTTACCAAATGGCTTCTCAAAGCTTGGTGCAATGTGGAAGCTTCTTGAGCAAAACTAATTCTTAGAGACAAATCCTCTCTTTCTGTTCAGGGAATCCCTAGGTGGAAGGATCTTGATGTGCTCACCTTGTTGTTTTCTCAGCCTGTTGTGACTCCGAAAGGATCTGATCTTGTTTGCTCGATTTAGGAGAGTTGGAACAACATGAAGCCATACATCAAGGTTAATGAAGATTGGAAATGGGCATCTCGGATTGGGCAAAATGATTCTATTGGGTTTTTTATTAAGGGAATCAAAGAAGTTGATTTGGAGGACACCTAAAGATGAAAGAAGTTATGGAACAAAGTTTTTAGCAAGTAGAAACATCTCTGGAACCATGATAGAGGTCATTGGATAAGGTTTGAGGATATAGACTATGTTAGGAGAATTGACTTTCATGATTGGTGCCTTGTTAGGCAGAGAATCAACTCTTGGGACAACTCAAGGAATTGTCTCCTTCTCAAAAATGACCCCCCCCTCAGATTCAAGGGTTAAGATGGACCAATGGTAATAAATTAGATAAAATTCTAAGGTTACATAAGCACCTTGACTTGCATATCTCACTTAACAAGGGATGGTGTCAGAAGTGGTCTAGCATCAGATGGCAAGTCCTGTGTGGGGACCTATGGCACCCTCTCATTGAGAACAAAAAATATGTTCTTATGTGGCAAATCCTCCATCGTGGAATCTAGACCAATGCCATAGCTAATCAAAACCTATGGGGCACCTCACTAGTATAAGCATTGCACCCATGGAAAAGAGGACCTTGGTCATCTCTTCTCCTCGTGCCCTAGAAGCATCCTGATATGGCACTCTCTCGTGAAGATTTTTAGCTTAACAAGGCAAATCAGCCGGAAACAAGCATTACTTGGATAAGCAATTTAGTGCTCTTCTACTTTGTGGAATTCCATCAAAGGAGAAGCACTCTGGAAGATATGGAAAGAATGATGTACGATCAACTTTGATGACTACTAGAAAGAGTGGTTGATTGACAAATCTCTATACCTATGTTATAGTTAGTGTCCATGCGAAAGGCCAAATGACCATCACACACTTGGTTATATATGTTCTTCAATAAAACATATAGTGACCTAGTCAATCACAGATTGTAAGTTTGACTGCATTTGTAACACCTAAGAAGTCTATGTTCATGCTCCCTGTGTATTGTGTTTTTCTATATATTCTGCAGCCTCTATGCAGAGTAGCATGTGCGGTGCTTGGAGCTCGGTTTTCTACTCCAAGGATATCATCATGGAGTTCTTGAGAAGGAGAGTGCATTGTGGTGCAAAATACTTCACTGATATCAGAGCATTTTGACACAAAAGCTTTGTTCCTTTTATGCGAACAAAGTGAGCATCCACCCATGCACCCAAGGCTTTTTCCAAGTGGTGAACAAGGCATAGACCTTGGCATATCTTGTCATCTGAAGATCAAAGAAGATCGAGGTTCCTCTTACTTCTTGGGAGATCACCCATCCCAGTATTGTTTCCCTCAGAGCTTGCTTAACTGTGGCAATCTCTTACCACTAAGCTACACTCTTTTGGTGTTTGAAGAAGGGGAAAGACTAAGATTAACATTACCTTGAACATGTTTTGGTCCCTCAAAGCTACATCCTTTGCTTTAGAGCCTATTTTTGAAGCATTTTTGGGATGATTTTTGGAGCATGTACTTCAGGCATAGGTCTCTTCGCATAGGTTCAAGAGCATCAAGAAGACTGTTCTTTGTACTTCTCTGAAAATAAGTATTCACTTTTGGGGCCATTTTTTTAGCCATAATCATAAAACTATAGGTTTCTCAAAAGGTTTTCAGTTGTGGTGGGAGTAGCCATTGCAAATATATGCTGGTTTTTGAACCTAAACAACAGAGTTGAGACAAACTTGTAGGTATTGTTGGCTAGTTTGGGCTATGGATTCAACCTTTTAGTGTCATTTTATTGCATATATTGAGAACATATACACTATGTACGCTTCTATGGATACTGCTTATGTACATCCATGTGGTCATTGATATAATTGTTACATCTTTGCATAAAGCCTTTTACATTGATAAAGAGGGTTGTGGTGAGGTTTTCTTAATTGTGCAACACTGATATGTGCAGGTCTCTTCGGTGATGCAGGTGGGAGATATATGATAGTTGTTCATAGGTGCTTGATAAGCCTAGTTGGCTTCTTTCGGATAACTGATTATATGTAGTGGAGTCAGTGATTCACTATGCACGTAAACATGCTAGTACTTACCGTTTTATGAGATTTTGATACTACTCATATGCTCAATTTGCAAAGGATACTCTGGAAAAAATTTTCAAGATCTTTTAGTTTTGTCAACTATACAATGGTCGATTTACTCCTTGATACACATTGGTGAGAGCATATTTATTCTCACATAATCCTTTTGGTTAGTCATTAGTGTTCATTAATTCATTTTTCTAGGAAGATTTTTGAATTCTCTCCTAGAATCTGACACTTGGTCATCCTTCTTTGAGTCTTAGTGATGTTTGGACTCTTCTAGCTTCATTATCATTCTATTTAGTTGTCTACCATCATGGCATTAGAGGTCTCAAGCACATCTGGTGGATCAGGGTCTAGTGCCAATGTTCAGAGGAGGAGCTATAACTTGCAAGGCAAAGACCATTTTGAGATCTGAAAATTTAATGGCATAAACTTTGCTCTATGGAAGAATCAAATTAAAGATGTGCTGATTCAAAGGACGCAATGGAAACCAGAAAATGGAATCTCAAAGAAGTGTGTTGACATAGATGAAGATGATTGGGATGAGTTAGTTGAAATGGCCAGGTCTACCATTGGATTGCACCTAGCAAATAATGTTTAGTTTACGATATTATACTATGAAATTGTAGATGAGCTTTCGAAGAAGTTATGCAATACATATGAAAAAGAGATGGCATCAAATAAAGTGTATCTGATGAGAAAATTATATAACCTTCACATGAAGGACACAAATAGTGTTGCTGCTCATCTATGTGAGTTTGATGCTATATTCTCCCATTTACAGGCTCAAAAAATGGATGTGGATAATGAAATGAAAGCAGTCTTATTGTTGTGCACCTTGCCATCATCATGAGATGTGTTTTGTGCAGCTATTAGCAATAGTGCACATGGTGGTAAACTAGTCTATGATGACATATGTGGAGCACTCTTGAGTGAGAAGATTCATAGAAAATATATGGTTGGCACTTAGAGTGGAGATGCATATAATGCTCGTGATTCTTACCAAGGAAAGAATCAGGAATGTTGTAGGAGCAAGAACAAGGAAAAGAATGGTCAACGGAATAAGAGTAGAAGTAAATCAAGGAAGAGGGATCTCAAATGCCATTGTTTTCATAAGAAAGGACACATGAAGCAAGACTATTATGCATTAAATAATGACAAAGGTAAAGGACAAAATGTTGATGGGCATGTTAAACAGTTACCTGCACCATCTACTTTGACTGTGAAGATTGAAGAAATTAATGCTATTTCTGATGATGCTGATGTGTTGACACTTGATAGTATTGTGCCAACTGAGGATCTTATGGCTAATTCTCTTTCCCACACATGGCTGCCAGATTCTGGTGCTTCTTTCTATGTGATACTCATAGAGAATGGTTCTCTAATTATGTAGAAAAGTCTCTTGGTACCCATGAGACTTGGTGACTCTTAGTGGTGTGACATTGTGGGGATTGGAGATATGGTTGTGCAATTCATTGATGGCTCAAAATTTACTATGCATAATGTACACCATGTACCTTAGTTATCACATAGTTTGATGTCAGTTGGTCAATTGGATGACCTTCGTTACAAGGTGGTCTTGTGTGCCCAGTCCTTTTGCATATCAAACGGTAATATGGTTATTACAAAAGGAAACAAAGTTCGCTCACTTTATCCTTTATTTGTATCATAGAAAGAACACTTTTTAGTTGTTACTGAATAGCCTATGGCTTGTATTTGGAATGATCGTTTGTGCCATATATCTCATAGTGGAATGGAAAATCTTTCTCATTCTGATTACGTACGTGTGTTATTTTTCTTTGATTTTTCATTTTATGAGCATTGCCAATATGGAAAGCAAACCAGAAATGTGCATAGAATGCACATTCACTCTTCAATTCAGCCTTTAGATCTCATTCATACAAATGTGTGTGGTCATATGCCCACAAGGTCATTAGGTGGTTCTCTTTACTTTGTCACTTCCATAGATAATGCTACTAGAAAAGTTTGAGCATATCCTATCAAATCGAAGGATGAGGTATTCCCTACTTTCAGAAAATGGATTGCTTCAGTTGATATTAAAAAGGAACTAAGCTCAAAGCTTTACATTTAGATAATGGGGGTGAATATACCTCACATGAATGCAGCCTTTTGTACTAGTCTAGAGGAATTTGTAGAGAGTTTATAGCTCCTTATACCCTAGTACAAAATGGTGTAGCTAAAAGGAGGAATAGAACTATTCAAGCTAGAGTAGTCTCTATGTTGCATCATGCAAACCTTTCACAAGGCTTTTGGGCAAAAGCAATATTGATTGCAGTTCATGTGATTAACCTTTCACCTAGTACTACCACATGTCTGAAAGTGGCACAAGAGTTATGGACAGGGAAGCCATCATATTATGGTAATGTTCGAGTTTTCGGGTATGAAGCATATGTTCATATACCCAAGAATCTTAGACAAAACTTGGACCATAAGTTAAACAAATGCATTTTCTTGGATATGGTTGAGAAGGACAATTTGGATATTGCTTATGGATCCTATAGAATGGTCAGTGATTAGAAGTAGTGATGTCATTTTCAATGAGTCTAAGATGCATAAATGGCCCATTAAAGAGGTTGAAGGGAGAAGAGTAGTGTTTGAGGATACTAGTCCTCTAGTTAGCATGCATAAAAATGGTACACATAGGGATGTTCAAGAGAATGTCTGAACAGATTAGTCTGCAAATGCTCCTGTTCAACAACCATTGAGACGCTCTGCACGTGTCTCACATCCACCTCATAGATATGTTCTAGGTTTAGATTTTGTTATGCTAGCAGATTTCGGTGAGCCTTCTTGCTACAAAGAGGCTATGCAGACAGAGGATCATGTCAAGTGGGAGCGTGCAATGAAGAGAGAGTTGGATTCTATTCACAAGAATGGTACTTGGGATTTAGTACCTTTGCCAAAGGGTAGGAAAGCTTTACAATGTAAATGGGCATAAAAGTTGAAATTCACATCACATAGTGCTTCTCCAAAGTATAAAGCACGACTTGTTGCAAAGAGTTTTAAGTAACAACATGGTGTTGATTTCGAGGAAATCTTCTCTCTAGTGGTCAAGATGACTACCCTCCACATGTTGCTTGGATTCTTGCAATGGAGGACTTAGAGCTAGTCCAAATGGATGTGAAAACTAGTTTCTTGCATGGAGATCTTACATATGAGATCTATATGGAACAGCCAGAGGGTTATGTAGTTCTTGGCAAGAAAAGTCTAGTTTGTAAGCTCAAGAAGATCTTGTATGGACTTAAACAGTCCCCTAGACAATAGTACCAAAATTTTGATGCTTTTATGAAGTCTTAAGGCTATTCTCGAAGCAATGAGGATCATTGTCTCTACACAAAGAGATGCTTAGATGGCAGCTTGATATGCTTCATACTTTATGTCAATGATATGTTGATTACTGGGAAGTCCTCTTATTACTTGGTAATTCTCAAAAAGAAGTTGAGTCAGGCATTTAATATGAAGGATTTGGGGGATGCCAAAAATATTCCTAGCATGCACATTACTCGTGATAAGAGTAAAAGATGCATATACTTCTCTCAAAGTGAGTACATATCCAAAGTACTTCACAAGTTCAATATGCAAGGTGGAAAGGCATTGAGTATACCTTTACCCACATATGTGAAATTGAGTAAGGATGATTGCTCCAAATCAAATGAGGAAAAGGAATTCATGACCAAAATTCCCTATCAGTCTGTTGTTGGTAGTCCAATGTATGCTATGGTATTTACGAGACCAGACATTGAATTTGCATTGGGAGTTGTGAGCAAATATATTAATCCTAACAAGAACCATTGGAAAGTGGTCAAGATGATTTTGAGATATCTGAATGGCACTAAGGAGAAATGTCTATCCTTAGGTAGAGGGAAAGCATGCATTATTGGTTACATAGATTCTGACTATGCTAGTTGTGTAGACAATCGTAAGTCTACATCAAGGTATATTTTTCATTTCTATATGGAGCTTCAATAGTCGATCAAAAATTCTCATGAAGGCATGCAATGTGCAAAAGTGAACATTAACTAAAGGAAATGGAATAATGGGATTCCAATCTTTATCCGATATGTCACGATTAGGTGTACCTAACTTGGGACACCTAATTAAAGGTATATCCCATTCACTAGATGGAGATCCATCTGTGTCATTAGTTAAATCCTCTATGCTATTTTGTTTTTTGTCTGTTTATAACCTCGTGTGCAATATGGACAAGGATAGAGAGCATATGCACCTTTTTTGCACCCTAACATGCATTTGATGGTCTTTAAGTCTCCACCCAAGTGTCACTCCACCTCAAAATCACCTCGTCCTTCAACATTGATTTTTGCACCATGAATTTGAGAAGTTATCACCTCTGTGATCCATGGGGTCCTGCTAAAAATCCATGAAATAATATTATTGGAATCTTTAGGTATCTCAATAGCACATAGCCACCATATATCTTTCTCATATAAACATTGTATGTAAAGTAATGTGTAGAGTTTTCACTTTCATCAATAATGGCATGGGTTGTAGCTTCATTCATGAGTGTCATGCTAACTATCTCAATACATCGTCCCTTTATGATTTGACATTTGTCTAGCTTCAATATAAAATTGAGTCTCAAACCACAATCTACATCAAATAACAAATGTTATGTTAACAAAAATACTATGAATGTCATTATCATAGAAATAGATATACCTTGAATTGTAGATTTGTAAAATTTAACCATTTCCTTTTGAAGCCTCTCCAAATTGACAAATATATTGTTGTACTTTGAGTACATGAATTCCTTCCTAGATGAATTTTTCAACTCTTTTTTTGATGTAGCAGAATGATAAATGGATGCAGGCACAATATCTTCTATATGCAAGTAATTCCCAAGAGTATTAGCTACATCCTCATTGGTCATCTTCTTCTTTAGAGATACCTTCTAAGGGCATGGAAAAATACTTTACAAGATACCTTTGTTTTGTAGTGCTTGGTTCAAAAGTTTATACAATGCAGTGTATGCTCTAGTACTAACACCTGCTTCATCACATACCATCTGTACCTCTCTAGGAGTAATTATATCTTCTAAGTTGCCTACAAAATCTTTAATCACTTGGGTCTTGATGTGATTTCCTATTGGTGACTCCAAAATCATAAGCACATGTTTGTTGCTTAAACATGAATTTAGAAACTTCAATTAATCCTCTATTGTTGATGAAGCAGTGGCATCTTCAACAAATGACTTGCACAATAAGAAACTCAATCCAAAAGTCTTTTAACATAAATAGACAAGCAAAACATAAACCTAAGTGCGTAAAGACATCATTTCCTTGCTCCACCACCAGTTGAAAGATCTTTAAAGGATGATAATGGCCGTTCCGTATATCTCATACCAATTGGAGTCTCTTTTAGTTGTGTTAAATTAGATTTTAACCTTATAATTGTGCTCTCCTTTTCATCCACATCTTGTTGGAGTATATGATTGTGTTGTTCAAGAGATTTGATAGCACTTTCTAAATTGTGTATCTTCAAATGGTTGTGATGACAGTGTTGCATCCAATAATTTTCAATAGATGTTGAATGGCTAGTCAATCGCTTGCAATAACCTAGCAGCCCAGATTCACCGCTACCAAGGAATTGCAGAAATGTAGAGATACTATAGAATCTAGGATGAAAATTAGAAATTGGATCTAATGGATAAATGCACCATTGACCCAAAGATCAATGTTCTTCCCACTAGCTGCACATCATTCATTTTGAGAATCTTTATCATTGCTACCTCTAGTTGTTGGTGCAAATTCTATAGGAACACGAACATATACACTCGTTGAATGAGGAGCATGCATTGGTGCTGGTGTCATGTTTTTAATATATGTGAGCACCATGATGTTCCAAACCTCAAGCACGAAATAGAAAGAAGCACAGAGATGGCTTGAATCCCATGTAGAGTATGTTACACTTATGTGTTCCTCGTGTAGCTTTGATGTGAACCTTTTCCCTATACATGGGCACTTTTTACTCTAGTGCTGGCTAGAGGTTTTTTCCCCATGTTACCACATACTTGATACTCTCATATGTGGTGGTACTTTGTACTTAGGGATATTATTCAGCTCTTACTTCAGTTTAGTTCATCGATCAATAGAGAGAGCTATTCCAGCCATCATCTTCTCCGTGTGTCTTGCTGCGTTTGTGCTCCTTGTGTGTGCTTCTTGTGTGTCTCTCGCACTTCTACACACACCCAACAGTGGTATCAGAGCAGGTTCAGCTTCTTCACAAGTTTCGGTTTTTCGCGTCGCGGCGCGTGTGCACTTTAACAGTGCAAATCGACTTCAGAGCATAGAAGTGTGAATTTCAGCAGCCCGGAAACATTTCCGCCAGGTGCGCTGGGGTTTTACCCCCATTTCGAAGCCATTCGTGCAGTCAGAATCACCATCAGAGTGACGGTTTGTGAGCTGAAATTTCAGCACTCATTTCAGTTTTCGTCAAAGTGAAGATTTTGTCACATTCTTGTTCCTTAGTGAAATGGCGGGCAGCAATGACTTGTTTGGCATGCTTCATGTGAAGATAAGCTTGATGGGACCAACTATCCGATGTGGTCTTACATGATGAAGCATGTTCTTGTTGCAAAACAACTTTGAAACATAGTGGCAGATGTAGATCGAAGACCGGCAGGTGCTTCTACTTCACAGTCTACTGTCACAGATGGAGCTTCTTCTTCAAGTACAGTGGTTTCTCCTTCTCCACCTACACAGGAGCAGCTTAGATGGGATGGAAAAGATGTTCAAGCTCATGCTTTGATTGCGCTTTCAGTGAAGCGTCATATAGTTCCACACATTCGGTCATGTTCTACATCACGACAGGCATGGGACACTCTTGCTTCTTTGTATGCCGTGCGTAATGAAGCACGTTGTCGGGATGAAATCCCGTATTTTTCAAAATTAGGGGTTTGCCCACAATTCAGTCAAGCTCATCAATTGAACGGTTTATTTATAATTCGGACCTAAAATCTAAGGGTTTCGAAGGGTTCAAGTCCAGTTTTCATAGGACAAACTCGTGTTTCCAGTCAGTTTCAAGGGTCAAACCTAAAGTTTTCATGGGTCTAATGTCAGTTATTTACACGCACGGTTCTAACGCACATCTCTAACATGGTTTCTTATCACACATGCAATCAAATCAGTCAAATCATGCATGAAATGTACCCTCTTTAGATCAAAACATCACACAAACTCAAAAACAATGAACTTTTGAAAAAAAACTCAGTGCATACTCCCTGCGGGATTTCATCCCGACATTCGCCCCCGCTAAACCTGCACATCGTCCCGATGGGCCAACCTGCAAGATCCAACAGAAGAGTATCAGGGTTCTTTTAAAATCTCTTTACACTTTTATCTTTTTCCTTTCAAAACTCAAATCATGATCTCATGCAGTCATGCAATTTTTATAAAGATCGGTATGCATTTTAGAAAATTAGGTAGATTCAAGCTTCACAAACATCATATTATGTTTCTGCATCTGCAATCTGACAAGTAATCACATGAATAAATCGTCGGCTTTCTAGATCTTTTGTTTGTTCAACTGGTTCAGATCAAACTGCTCATTCTAAGCACTAGCATATACATATGTTCTTACTAACTCAGTTTATAGAATATACCTCGATTCCTACTATTTATCTCCTACTTGTCCAGCTCTCCATTATATCTTTCTTTCTTTTTCTTTTTCTTTTTCATTTTTCTTTTTCTTTTTCTTTTCCTCTTCATCTCAGCTCAACATTTCTTTTTATCTTTTATTTTTCACAAATCGGCCTATGTCGAAATCGGGTGCGACTCATGGACTTGTCCGCCCGGCCAAGTTCGTTCCACCTGTCTGCCGACCCGACATAGCGCACGACATACACAACGTCAGCCCTGCATGAAATCGACGTCAGCTCGTGGCTCTGACCACCCGGCCAGAGTGATTCCACCTACCTACCGACCCATGCAGGCGCGTGACAACAAATAGGTCAGGCCTACGACGGAACTAGCTACAGCTCGTGGCCTTGATCACCCGACCAAGGTGGTTCCACCCGCCTACTAGCCCATCGCAGCACACTAACAACATGCACACACATATAAGCTGGTTTGAGTATGAATGTTTTTCATAAATCATGATACATATGGAGGTAAGATCTCGCAAGAAATAAATACTAGGATCCAAAGTTTCCCACTCACTAAGTGTTCAAATCGATCAGCATATACATGCACTCGGTCTAAGCATGCCATCACATCCCCAAGCTTTCACTCTCAAAAGTCTCTAGTCCACTAACTGATCCCATTCATATAATTCCTAGTCGCTCATGCTTCATGCAAACCCACAATAGATGTTTGCTATCTTCATTCTACATGATTTTTCATAAATTCATATAGAAATAAATTATTCCCCTCCCGCATCTGATGATGAGCCCCCAGTCAGGACACCCCAACATGGATGACACCCCACAAGAAGCGTCCAACCATAAGCAACTCTTCCATATGAAACTCGGGTGCAGGGACACAGTCCGGTAGCATTCCATCGCAGGGGATGAAGCTTCACCAGAGAGAGATGTATTCCAAGAAATAAATTATTCCCCTCCCGCATCTGATGATGAGCCCCCGGTCAGGACACCAATCAAGGCAAGGCCCAAACAACAAGGACATACGCAAGTTGTGATTGAGACATCAAATTTATCAAGTTCCTCAGATGAAGAAAGTATAAATGAGCCACCATGGAGCAATGATGATATCCCCGTGAACCATCGAGTAACACAAGGAGGCAAGACACTCCCCCCAAGACAAGGACAAAGACCAACCGATGAAGAAAGAGAGCAAGGTCGGGTAGAGGAAGCAAATGATGAGGCAGGACCATCTAGGCATCCTCCAAGAAGAAAGAAGAACTATCAACCACGTCGTAGACCACAACGACCACAACCCAACATCCCCCCAAATGCAAGAGCACCACAAAGGCACAGAAAGCAAACCAGAGCTTTTGCAGAGATTCGACACTATCAAAAGTCTGTGGAGCTTCTTATTCCACGAAGGTCATTTGCAAGAGTTGTGAAGGAAGAGATCCAATGCTATTGCGCTGGACTTCATATCCAAGGGATAGCCATTGAAGCTCTCCAAGAAGCTGTAGAGGCATATCTTATATCAATGTTGGAGGACTCTAACCTATGTGCCATCCATGCAAAGAGAGTGACAATACAACCTAAAGATTTGCAGCTAGCTAGGAGAATTAGAGGGAATAACCCTTAAAAAAAAAAATTACTCCCTTGTTTGGAGAACCTTTTGTATATCCCAATGATGAATATTTTGTAAATCCCAAATAATGAATATAATCTTTGTCTTCTCATATTTCCTCTCCCAAGTGTTTATCTCTTAGTGTACATGTTTTGATGTTTATTTCTCCTATGTTTCTAGGTGTCTTTTTCCAGTACCTCTTTGAGGTGTTTTTCATGGTTGTATCATTCATTTTTTTGTACTTATTGTAAGTGTTAATGCTATTAATGCATTTCATGGCTTAAAATGCCAAAAAAGGCCTGCCACAGAAATGCGGGGATGGGCCCTGCAAAAGTTTTGCAATGCCTATCCCCATGTTTCTGTGGCAGGCCTTTTTTTGGCATTTCCAAGCCATGAAAACACATGCCATGCACATTGGGGAATATGATTGGCCTTGGCTAGAGTGCACTGCATGCTAACCCCCTGACCAATAGCTAAACAATGTTTATGAACATACATGTACTTATTTACTGTTGCATGCTTATATGCACCCAGAGGAGTCTTAACTTTCTCTAATTATTGCACATAAGAAGAATTCCACAATTCCCCAAGTGAAGGTGTTAATTGAGGGAGATAGACTTGCAATATAGGTAAGCTAGTGCATAGGATGGCCTAGGAATGCAAAAAAGAGGCCTGCCACAGAAACGCGGGGATGGGCCCTGCAAAAGTTTTGCAGGGCCCATCCCCGTGTTTTTGTGGCAGGCCCTTTTTTTGCATTCCTAGGCCATTGCATGCATTTTGGGCAACACAAATTACAAGAAATAATGGAAAAAGACTGATTACATTGTGCAAAAGTTATGAGATTGTCAAAATCATAAAGATATAATAGATTGAATGCACATGGAAATTGGAAAAACAATAATTGGTATTATAAAGTTTTTACAATTGGCTCTTGGCCTTGAGCCTCTCCACTACATTCTTTCTTCTCTCAAAAGATAGCAGCAATTGGTAAGTCGAAATTGATTGTGATATTAACTGAGGGTCTGTCAATCCAAGACCTAAAGCTATTCCTATTTGACCTAATATTTTTCCTCTAAAGTTAACTCGTAGGGTAGTAAGGGCAAGGGACTTCCTAACTAGAAATATACAATTGGTCCCTTGCATTATTGTAGATAGGCACAAAAATTTTCTCAAGGACTTCAGACACCAAGTCATGAAGTGTCCTTGAGGGGAAAACTCCTTGTGGATTATGAAAAAATCTTCCTTTGGCAATTTTCCAATGTATTGTGCCAAGGAAGAGCCATGGCCCTGGGAAACACGGTCACCACCACTCCTTGCTGCAAATTTATCCACTTCAATTGTTTCTTGCACATAGACAATCATAAAATTAAATAGATACATCTGGTATGAATATGAGACAACCATAAATGTCAGTAGAGACTTACATCTTGAAGCCTATCTTCATCCTCTCCTCTTCCCATTGCATCTAGTGGAATCGATGAATGGGCCATGCCACTTTGCTCCACAACAGGGGATGTTGGAATCTTCTTCTCCAAAATTCTTTCCCTTGTTGTGGCCAGATCTTCTTCAGTGGCATCTTGGTTGACATGGCTCAAAATCTCTTCACACACAAATGCAATGGTGTCCGCAACTGAATCACTAAGTGGAATTGTTGCCTTTTCGATAATGTCAGAAGTGTTGTCCATGGGGACATCCGAGGTTGAGCAGAAAATACTAAGGCATTCGTCGAGGTGTAGACCGAATGCCTTCTCAATATCATGCAGGAACAAAAATTCCTCCCCATCGACAAGTACAACTGAAAACATTTCCATCTCCACCTCTGGTAGAGTGGGTTCCACGGGGTCTAAGTTGGAGGGTGGATTGTTCTGTGTACTGGCTTCCTTTAATTTGTCCACTACTCCTTGAGGAAATTCTCTGGAAATTTTTTGACTCTCTTCTAATAAGTTGAGAGCTTCGGTTTGGGGTTCCTTCTTGTCATCTACAAAACCCCCAGTAACAAGATGGGGTAGGTCCATGGGTGAAGGTTCGGGCTCCTCATTGACAAAGAAGATGGTTGTTGCTACGTAGGAAAGATATTTTCTTCCCATTTTCCTTTTCTTATTTAATTGTTTAATTAAGGGCACTGTGTCATCTAATAGGTGCCCTCAAGCCTCAGCAATAGCCATGAAACGCTTTAAGCGCTTCACAAACGCCTCATCTCCTTTATGAATGTAGAAAAGCAGGTCACAGGGGACCCATTTACACTCATATGCTGGAATATCTATGGCATATCTTAATATATATAGAATTCCATAAAATATGTGATCTCATCGATCACATCGTAGTTCATGGCTATTGTCCCTTCAAGATTAGGGACTCTACAGACTAGGTCATACAAATCCATACGACCATTGTAGTCTGTAGTATCTAAAAACTCCATGAATAGATCTCGAGGAGATTTCATGGGAGTGGAAGTGCTAGCAGCCATTGCTTGCACCCGAGAATTCTAGAGGCTTGTAGTCTGTGCTTTCTAGTTCTTTGAGAGTGCAAATGTGAGAAATGAGCACATAGAACCATTTTTATAGCAGTTTCAAGTTTTTAAAATGACTGGGCCCACTTTTAAAAGTATAGAATAAAGAAGTGCAATTTCAAAAAATGTGTTTCTGATGACAAAATAATGCACAGAAAAAAACATGAGCAACCACAATTCAAACTAGTGAACAAACTTTTTGACATTCCAAAAGTTTTGAAATTACCATTGCAGAGAAGAAGGTATATACAATATCTAACATGAATCAATTGTCCTACTATTTACAAGGTTCTTGAAAGTGCAAAAACCATGAGATACAATGACTAGGGCCCAAGAAGTGACATTATCAGGTTGCAAAAGAACTATGACAATGAGAGTTCTGTTCCATCTTTGCTCCAATCTACAGGGACTTTCATTTTGTATTCCATTCTTCTGCCCACCTATAATCAATTTGCAAGAATATGAAGTCATTAAAGTAAAATAAACAATAATGAAAAGATTACTTTAACAAAAGCATGAAGCATTTCTCACCTTATGTCCTTGAATTTTGAAGTTGGATTGAGTTATTCCTTCAAACCCCATAATCATCAAGTGTTCTCTCAGATTAGCCAAGGTCCAATGATTATTCACTAAAATAGTTTCTGTTTCATTGTTGGGCAATCTAAGCTTTATTTCAAATGAATGCAAAGATCCCTCTGAACTTTTAAATGGTATCTATTTGCCAAGTTTGCACATCCAATGATCATAGTAGAATCTGATGTATAATGAAGTACAGTGTTTCAAATATCGAAATCCTATACCTGTTCCACCTATTTTACAAAGATATTTATCACCTTTTGCAATTCCTTCCATCAAACCCCAATTTTCACTAAGAAGACTTTCGACTTGCTCATATGTGATATCTTTACACATGAACATGGTGGAAGTCTCTTGGAATGAGAATCCTTGGAATAAATATACAAAACAATGAATAGGAAAAGACTAGTGCAAACCTACAGACCTAGCCACTTTTGTGAATTTCAAAGAGTTATGTATATCCATTACCATCTTTTGCTTCAAAGATGATACGGACCATATATCAGGTTTTGGCCACTCCAAGAAAAGAAGAGAATGTACTTCAATTCTCTCTAACCTTCCAAAACCATTCATTGTAGAGGGTAGAACATATCTATGTGTGTAAAAGAAAACTCTATCATGGTAAAGTTGAGCAGGAGATATATTTGGAAAGACTAGTGCACCAACATCTGCATGCAATGCCTAGAAAGTACCTATAGGACTATGAAGTGGTTTCTCTTCCACCAAAGTAGAAGTAAATATATCTGAAACAAACAAAAACATATCTAAATAGTTCAGAAATATATCCGACATAAGAAAACATAAAATATTGTAGAGTAATACTTACAATTCACAGGATATCTCATACTACTAGAGTTTTCAAGTTTCATAGTTGCCATTGTAAAAACATGTTGTACAATAGCAACCATCCCATTGTCTCTGTGCTTCTTGAAGCCAAGTAACTTTCCCTTCCAATGAAGATCTAAGTTTCCATGATCTCTAACTCGATAAGGCCCAACTCTAGAGGGTTGCATGTACACCCATGCACCTTTGGAGTACTCATGTGATAGCCATTGTCCATCTGTGGCTTTGATATTGTGACATCTTAATGTGAGGATTTCATCTTTTGGTCACCTAGAAGCTTTAGATATTGCCATTGAAGCTAAAGGTCTTCAAGCTATAATAGTAATTCGAGATAGGAGATGCAAGTAGGTTAGAGTGTAGAAACAGGAGCTTCAATGGTGTGCTACAGAGTGAAAGTAGTGGGAAAAGATGACTTTTTGGGACCTGGGTATGAAAATGTGAGGTTTAGGAGGGAAATAACTCTTTTTTTAGTATTTTTGAAAAAACCCATTTTTTTCAGCTCAAAACATGCACGGATTTTGAATTTGGGGTCAAAAAGAGTACTTTTGACCCTAAAAAGTAATGGGGGGTCCGTTTTCAGGTATTATGATGAGTTTTTTAACTTTTTAGAAATTTTAAATTTTTGGGCCCAACTCAGTTATGAGATTCCTTCTCTCTCTAGAGGTAGCTCATTAAATAAGGGAGAAATATGTCCCCTCTCCCCCCTTCAGCCTAGTATTTTATAGGGCATAGACTGTGGCCACCACCCTCTTCTGATTGGTCCATCACTAATCACTCCTTAATCTAAAAGGCCCATTCAAGGTTCATTTTTTCCCCTAATGAAGAGTACGCGAGAAGGCATGGAGAAAGCGTGATTCACAAATGACCTTAGATTGCTCTGTTTTGAGCCTGCAAGGTGGGGACCACAAAAAACCAGGTCATTTTGCAAAACTATAACTTGCATCAAGTTTGGAAACACTCGTATATTCTCGATCCAAAATTTCAAGCGATTTCGTGTACTGTTGATACACGAAAACTATGATTTTCTGAGATCGAACTATCACATCATAGTGTGACAATGTTCAAGTAGAAGTGTTTCTTGTAGTGTTTTGCAATGTTGTGAATGGCTGCAAAAATGGCAAACACAGATGGAATGAGTCAGCTTATGAGCAATAAGCTGGACAAGAACAACTTCCATGTTTGGAGATTCAAGATGAAAAATTTCTTGATGGGAAAAGGCTAGTAGAAGTACCATCTAAGGAGAGAACAAAAATGCTCCGCAGTTACCAAAGAGGAATCAGAGTGCAGACTAGTTAAGAGCATATGAAGAATGGAATCAAGGAGCAAGAAAGGTAATGTATTGGCTATCTGTTAGCATACAGGATAGCATGATTGGTCACATACAAGATGACAGGACTCTGAAGGAGGCTTGGAACAGTTTGGTCACATTGTATGAGACCAATGCAAAGGCATGGAAATTTCAAGTCAAGAACGAGTTGCATACATTGGAGAAAAAGAGCATGTTGGTAAGTGACTACACGTTGAAAATCAAAAGCATATGTGAGTCACTTGCATCTATTGGCGTGAATGTAGATGATGATGATGATAAGGTTGAAGTATGCCTTCATGGTTTAGAAGCTACATATAAGCAGTTCAGAACTTCTATACAGACCAAGGAAAATATTCCAAATTTTGCCGATCTAGTATCTATGTTGATTATTGAAGAAAAGAATCTTTGTGAGGGTTCAAACTCCCAAGGAAAACCCAGTTCTCAGCAAGTATTCTACTTTGGAAGAGGAAGAGGTAGAGATAGAGGCTTTGGAAGTAGAAGAGGACACAATAACCAAGACCAAGGTCAACAACAGAATCATGCAAGAGAAAGAGGAAAAAATTTCGAGGCATAGGGAGCCAAAGAGGTCGCATAAATTCTAAAGAAATGATTCAATTAATGACAGTAAAGGATGTTGGAATTGTGGTAAACCTAGACACTTTGAACGTGATTGCAGGTTAAAGAATCAAAATAATAGAATGCGGCAAAACAACTATGCATCCACAAGTGCAGATGATTATGAGAAGTTGTTCATGGTTCAACATCACATGACGAATACGATGTCTTCTGGTGTTTCAAAATTGAATGATAATGTCTAGTATGTTGATTCAGGTGCTTCAAATCACATGAATAGTCATGTTGAATGGTTTAGTACTTTGCAAAAATTGCTAGTTCCTGGATATGTTGAAACAAGTGATGACACATCACACCCTATCAAGTATACAAAAAACATAGCATTATCTATGGAGGATGGAAAGGTAAAACATCTTGGTGATGTGCTGCATGTTCCAAATATAACAAAGAATCTAGTTTCTATTGGATAAATGGTTGACAAGGGATTACAAGTCAGGTTCAATGCCGATGGTTTATATGTAGAAGAGTACAAACAAGATGGAAGATTGATTGCCAAAGGAAACAAAGTGGGTAGGAAGTTCACTTTAAATGTGAAAATTCTTGAAATGAATGCAGCCATGTTTGCAAAAGGTGGAGGAGTTATGGCTGATATAGAGATCTGGCACAAACAGATTAGACATGCAAACTTGTAGAGGCTGAAATTGATGTAGTCAAAGGAGATTGTCCATCGACTACCAATTTTCAAGGTTTTAGAGATGCAAAAGGTATGTGCAACATGTCAATTTGGAAAACAGTCAAGATCATCATTTCCGCATGACAAGCATGTTAGAAAGAATGTGCTAGAAATAGTACATACAGATGTTTGGGGTATTGCAAAGACCACATCTATGGGCATTTGCAGGTTTTATGTTACTTTCATTGATGAACATACATGAAAAGTGTGGGTATATTTCATGAAAGAGAAGAGTCAGGTGTTCACTCACTTCTAGAATTTTAAAGCTATGGTGGAAAAGTAGACAGGGAAGTATATTGAGACATTAAGATCTGATGGAGGAGGTGAATACATGTCAAATGAGTTCAGTAATTTTCTAAAAAATCATGGGATTTAGTGTCAATTAATGCAAGTACACACCATAACAGAATGGCATTGCTGAACGCAAAAATAGACATATTGCAAAAATAGCAAGAGTGTTGATGGCTGAGAAGAATATGCCTCATTATTATTGGGTAGATGTTGTGCATACGACTGTATACATCATAAACAGAACTCCAATTGTTGTTGTACATCAAGTTACATTCGAAGAGAAGTTTACAGGTAAAAATCCAAACTTATCACATATGAAAGGTTTTAGCTATATTGCATATGTACAACTTCTAGATGAGTTGACGAAGAAGATTGATCCAAAAGCTGAAAAATGTGTCTTCATTGGATACTGAGTCCTTCTTGAGCTTTCCTATCACTTCCATGCAAGGTGGTGTGGTCTTGGCTCCCTTGGTCATAGTACAACAATAGGCAATGCCAACAAACGATTAGATAGTTACAATAGACTAATGCCATGCATTCCTACCTTGCCTATCTTCTTTCCATCCTCTACCTTCGCGATTTCCCCATTCTCATGCGTGTTTTATTAATCCCATGCATTTTTGTTCCTCCTACTTTGTTGACTATCAAAGATGATGAGAGTGACAATCTGATATTCTAACGTGCTAAATGGCCCTAGCATGTGTGGAGTTCTAGTTGTTGGAGCAAAGTATGGGCAGCCTATGTGACAGCTTGAGTATCACAAAATCATGAAGTCCTAAAGAAGACACTTGAAGTAATGGAGAGTTCTCTTGTGAACTCACTCTTGTAATTGCTTGAGTATTAAATGGGGGGAGTAAAACATGGATTGTAAGGGTAACAACCTTTAGAGCATAGTTCTCCACCTAGAGAGAAAAAACTAGAGGACCCTAACCATATGATGGAAGAAGTAGAACAAGAACAAGAAGTAGAGCAAAAGGTAGAGCAAAAAGAACAGCAAGAAAAGCAATACTCGTATGTAGAGATTTATGATGAGTTTGTTAGACACTAGCAATTCACCTAGCTCAAGGAACAAACTCTTAGGTTAGAGAGAGACATTGATATCATGACTTCTCGCATAGAATAACTTAAGTCTCAAATGATCTCACTAGAGAGTACTCAGGTTACTGCTTTCCTAGCTAGAAGGGAAAGAGAGATGCCTACTCTTCCCATAGTTGAGATGGATAGGAAGGATGTCCCTTTTCCTTGCAAGAATAAAGGCGAGAGTTTGAGGGGAACTCCCCTCTTGAAATACCTCAAGCCACCAACCTTTATGGGGGATGGTCATGAGAGGAATAAGGATGAGGTCTACACTTTCTTGCAAAAGTGGAATGACTTGCATCAAGTATAGGTCATCCCACATGAGTACCATGTGCTAGAAGCAAGTCTCTCACTTGGCCCGCATGCTTAAGTGGAGGATGAGTCTCAAGGAGGAAAATTGCATCCCTATAGACTAGAATCAATTTGAAACTCTTTTCTTGAAAGAGTTTCTTCTTGAGAATGAGGAAGAGAGGAACTGGGATGAGTGGTGGGATAGGATCACACAAAGAGGTAGACTTTTATCAGTGTTGACACTCAAGGCCAAGCACAACATATGAGAATGCATCAAAGAAGTGAACACACAAGAAGAGGGAGCATATAGGGAGCTCCAAGAAGTATATGTCAAAGTTTCAGAAGAAACCCCTACAAAAACAATGATTTTGATCACTAAAAACCATTGCAAATGTCATTTCACATTTTTGCAGGTCCATTTTGTTCAAGCCAAGGAGTCCTTGAGCTTGAGGAGTATCAAAAATACCTACATACCGATTTTCATAATTTTTTGATTCCCTTTGAACCCTCAAATAAACCTTGGAACCTAACTTTTAACTAGGCAAGATACGAGGTCTAGATAGGGCAAAAACTAGCCAAAAAACTAGAAAAAGAGCAAGAGAGCTCATTTTTGAGGTTACTCAGTTGAGGAGAGAATTCGGATGTTAGCAAGTTAGAGAGAGAGCTTCTTGTAGAGTGTATTTGAGTTATTGAAAATCAAGCTTCCATTGTTCCTATCTTTGTTATCTTGCCTTGCGTGCTTGTGTATGTGCGTGCATGTATGTGCTTGTCACTCACATTTGCTCACCAAAATTGCTAACGATCTTCATATCCTCATCATGTCTCCGTGGATTGTTAAGTAAAGGAGGTGGTGCTCACATTAGGGCTACACCAAATTTTGATGTCGTTGCCACTGAGCGTTGCTCGAGGATGAGCATTGTGACAATAAGATTCTACATTTGTGACATTGGAAGGTAAAAAATAGTCGTTTTCTATTAAGTTTCTGATTTTCTTTCTCCGTCTTCATCATCATCATCATCATCACCATCTTCTCCCATCTTTATCTTCACTGATTTTTTTTTATTGTATATTCACTACTTTCATCTCATTTTTCATTTATGGCTGTGCAAGAGAAGGAGAGAGAGAGAGAGAGAGAGAGAGAGAGAGAGAGAAAGAAAGAGATAGAGAGAGAGATAGAGAGAGAAAGAGATAGAGAGAGAGATAGAGAGAGAGAGAGGCAAAGTGTTTGTGTTTGTGAGTTTCTGTGCTCTCTACAACCATCTAGATGACAAGCAAGCCTCGACATAGGATTTCAAAGTTCCCGCAAAAATTCTCAAAAAATCATGATTTTCTAGAAAAAAATATCACGATTTTTTGGAAAAGTCAAACTTTTTTGAATTTCATGATTCTCTTGTTCCCACCTAAAATCACTTAGAAAATCGTAATTTTTTGGTTTTCTAATTGTGAGAAAATCATGATTTTTTTTTTCTCTAAGTGTGAAAAATTCATGACTTTTTGGCAATCAAGCTTTGAGAAAATCACAAATCTCTCCCATCTAGTTTTCGTGAAATTCGCGACTTTTTGAAAAGCAATTTTTGAGAAATTTGTGACTTTCTCGAAAGGCAATTTTGGAGAAAATCATGACTTTTTGGAATCAAGCTCTTGAAGAAATCATGATTTTTTGGAATCAAGCTCTTGAAGGAATCGTGACTTTTCAGAAGGAAACTTTTGAAAAAATCATGACTTTCTACCATCTAATTTTTGAGAAAATCGTGAATTTCTACCATCAAGATTTTGAGAAAATCGTGACTTTTTGGAAGACTATTTTTGAGAAAATCACGACTCTTTGCCATCTAATTTTTTAGAAAACCGCAAATTTCTACCGTCAAGATTTTGAGAAAATTGCGACTTTTTGCACTCGAATTTTTGAGAAAATCACGACTTTTTGGAAGACTATTTTTGAGAAAATTACGACTTTCTACAAGGCTCAACTTTTGAGAAAATCATGAATTTTTGCAATCAAGTTTTAGAGAAAATCGTGACTTTTTGCAGTAAAGTTTTAAAGAAAATTACGATTTTCTAGAAGGTAATTTTTGAGAAAATCATGAATTTTGCCATCAAGATTTTGAGAAAATCATGAATTTTTGGAAGACTTCTTTTGAGAAAATCACAACTATTTGAAAGAAGAAAAGAGGAAAAAATTGCAATTTTCGGACACATCTTATTTGTCTATTTTGACCCCCAAGAACCTCATTTGACATAACTTTTTCATTGAAAATCCATTTTTTGAACTCTACAGTGCGTTGGAAAGCTCGTTTCAAGTTGAAGTTGATAGCGTAATTTGAAGTTGACCTTCAAGTGGGATTAGGAAGCCAAGGGAGCTCCAAAGGATTTTGAGCAATACAAAAGGAAAAAATTTGGACTAGTAGACAAGGCTTATGAACCTTATATCTGGTAGACATCTAGCTTGTGACAGAGAAAACACTAAATCTTCTGAAGCTAGTGTCAATCACACAGCTAGGTCATGGGTAGAACAACTTAGTGATTATCCCTACATGCTAAGCTAAAAAATAAGTGATTCAGAAATGTCTTTTAGCATGGAGAGACTTGCAGGTAGCTCAGGAATTGCCAATCTACAGACACCAGAAGGTCCCTATAAAATGCAATTGGAGTATACCAAGACCAATCGATTAGGCACACATCTATGAGGATGGTCTTAGGCAATCAGTTGTCCAACTAAAAAATCCCAATCAACCTTTGAAATTGAACACCCAATGGTTAAATTCAAAGATGGTTCTTATATTGATAAGCACAGAACCATGTATGTGGTTACCAACTTACCAGACATGATAGATGAGTTTGGAAATGTCATTCTTGAGAATGAGATAGGAAACCTAAAGCAAGGAGACCTAGGATGAGAACCCAAGACTCCTCAAGGAAAAATCATCTTGATCAGAGTGATTACCCCTGAGTGGGTTCCCCAAGACAACAAAAGCATAGAACTATTCTTGAATGGAGAAACGGAGGAAGCTTTTTGGAGATTCAAGCCATACCAACTTAGCAAAATGGGAAGAGTCATCATCTATGAGTTCAAAGATCCTGAGATACCAAGCAAAAGTTGTTTATTTGGATAACATGTCAGAGAGAATGTTCTTGGTAACAGAGCATGGTAGGCATGCATAGATATGGAACGAGAAACTGATTTTTCCTCCACCATGATCTAGTATCCCCCATGGCATCCAAGGTGTAGGATCATCCTAGGCTCATGAAGCCTAGAGGAAAAGAGCTAGAGAGAGACTTGAAGTTAGCTTTGCAAACCCCTTAGGAAGAGAGCGGTCATGATTTAAAAGTGAAAAACTTGAAAGAGAGAGACATAGAGCACATAGGCATCAAAGAGATGAACATGATTGTCCATTGCCTAGACCTCGAGAGTACCCAAGAACCCTTAAACCCTCTCAAGTGGTCAAGTTAATGAAAAACTACTTTGATGGGTAAGGAGACCCTTATGATCATGTGGCCGAGCTCAAACAAGTGTGAAGAGCTGAACAAGTCAAGGACTTGTTCATCCAGTTTGAGGCATTTGGATTGACCCTCAAGGGTACTAGCTTAGCTTGGTTTCAACCCTTGAACAGCCATAATTACCAAGATATAGGTCAACTGCTAGAAGCATTCATCGTAGAGAGTGGCATTACGCATAACACATCATCCTTGATCCAAAGCTTCAAGTAGACACCCCAAGAAACAATTGGACTAGCAGAAGGTTGATTTAAAAAATATATGGAAAGACGTCCCACACTTGAATTACCTACACAAGCAAAACAAGTTTCCTTGTTTTTAGATGGAATTCTAAGCGGGAAATGTTGGAGTTAGACGTTTGTGGAAGCATGTGAACAACACAAGGAAGAAGAAGAAGCTTGGAGAACAACACACAATACTGAATGTATTACCACTAGAATGTACAAAGATAAGTAGCCTGTTAGGGCAATAGCCTATATACAAGCCGGGGGAAAAAACCTCCTAAAGAGGGAAAAAAGTGCCCCAGCAGTCCTTGTGTGTTCACACACATCACTACCTAAATATATCAACAGATCCCCCCTGGGAGTGATGTGGTGAACAAGGAGCTGGCACTCATGTATAAGGAAGTTGCCAAGCTATGTGGAAATCACTCCACAAAAGGAAGTAAGCCCAAAGCTTTGCAGAAAGCTTCAAACTTCTCCCTAGGCAGAGCCTTTGTGAAAAGGTCTGCAATGTTCTCCTACATGGGCACATATGCCAAGCTCATCTCCCCAACAGAGAACTTCTCCCTGACATAATGATAATGCACATCAATGTGCTTAGTGCGAGCATGGAACACAGGGTTCCTCGCAACTGCCAATGCACTGTGACTATCAGTGAAGATGGTGGTGACAAAAGACTGACCAACACCCAAATCAGCCATAAGGCATCTAAGCCACACACACTCAACAATCATTATGAAAGTTGCCCTATACTCAGCCTCACATCTAGAAGTGGCCACAAATCGCTGCTTCTTGCTCAACCAAGATATACATGAGCTACCAAGCATGAAGCAAAAGCCACTAGTGGACACACGAGTGTCATAGAAACCAGTCCAATCAAAATCAAAAAAAGCATGCAAATCTGGCAGTAGTGATTACCCCTTGGGATAAAACAACCCAAGTAGGCGAGTACCACTCATGTAGCAAAAGATGCGCTTAACAGCCTGCCAATGCTTGACTCCTGGGCAATGCATAAACCTGCTCATCTGTGAGACAACAAACTGAATATCTGGCCGAGTAATGCATAAGTAAATCAAGCATCCAACAGCCTATTGATAGAGGACAACATCAAATGCATTTCTAGCATCATGAAGACTCAGTCATAAACCTGTCTCCATAGGAGTGGCAATAGGTTTACAATCTTCAAGGCCAAAACACTACAATAATGTATTAATATATTTCGTTTGACACAAAGCCATTCCACCATCAACTTAAATAAACTGAATGCCCAAATAGTGATGCAAATGCCCCAAATCAGTCATCTCAAATGAGGCATGCAAATCAGCCTTAAAATTAGCAATATGCTTCTCAATAGGACCAATGAGCAGCATGTCATCAACATAGACAACAATTATCAGAAGCAAATCATTAGCAAGCTTAACATATAAGGTGCTCTCAGTTGGAGTGTTCTCAAAACCATGTGCAAACAGATAGGCATGTATCTTCTCATAGCAATCATGCGGTGCTTGCTTTAAATCATATAATGCCTTCTTTAACTTGCACACTTGGTTTTCATGCCCTTTCTACACAAAGCCATGGGGCTGAAAAACATACACTTCTTCATGCAAGTCACCATTGAGAAATGTTGTTTTAATGTCCAGTTGATGTACATTCCAACCATGATGAGCTGCAAGTGCACAGACATTACGAACAGTAGTCATTCGACAAGTAGGAGCAAAGGTTTCATCAAAATCAATGCCTCTTTCTTACGCATAACCCTTTGCAACAAGGCTAGCCTTATACCTGTCAATTGTACCATCAGGTTTATGCTTCAGCTTGTATACCCACTTCGTGCCAATGGCCTTCTTGCCAGGAGGCAAGTCGCATAAAGACCAAGTATCATTCTTCATTATAGCATCATATTCAGATTGCATGGTAGCCATCCAATTTTTTGAATTTTGTGCTTCATCAAACAAAATAGGCTCAGTCTCATCACACAGACTAGATGCAGTCAGACCATAGCAATCTGATGCAAAAGAGGCACTATGAGAGCCTAATCATGTACAATATGACAGAGGTGCATCTAATTTGCTGTCACACAAAGTCTGCACCAGCCATTTTGGCATAGTTCTTGCCTTCTCAATATCAGCTCTCTCATCAATAAGTGCATCATGTAAATCTGCATAAGAAATGGAATGATCTGCATCATCACATGAAACTTGCAAAGGTTGAGAGGTTGCTTCATTAGGACCAGAACAAGACTTTCCCACTGTAAAAAGAGGCAGCAAAGTATCATAGATGTCTTTGGGGCTAATAGATGTCTCCTTACTACATGAAAGCAATGGCTAAATAGCATCTTCCAGAAAAGCAACATCATGGCTAATCAGAATGCATTTAGTCTGTGGATGATACAGATGATAACCTTTACTTTCAGAACTGTACCCAACAAAAATACATTTTACTGCTTTATCATCCAATTTTCCGCGATGTTGTTCAGCCAGTAATGTATATGCCAAACAACCAAAACCACATAGATGAGCAATAGATGGCTTGTGATCATGCCAAGCCTCATATGGAGTGATATACTGTAGCGCTTTAGTGGGACACATGTTAAGTACATATGCTGCATACATGACAGCCTCAAGCTAGAAACTATGTGGTAAAGCTTGACTCTTGATCATACACCTCGCCATCTCCATGAGTGACATGTTCTTCCATTCAGCAACTCCATTCTGCTGAGGTGTATATGGCATTGTACATTGGTGTTTTATCCCACATTTAGCTAGAAATGCATTAAAATCAGAAGACATATATTCCCCCCTCGATTAGAATAGAGGGTGCCCATTTTACATGCTGACATATTTTCAGCCAAAACCAAAAACTGTTTGAAGCACATGAACACTTCAGACTTTGCTTTCAATTTATATACCCATGCACTCTTGGAAAAATCATCAATGAAAGTCACGAAGTAAAGATAATTTCCAAAAGAAGGTGTCTACATAGGACCACAAACATCACTATATACAAGCTACAATTTCTGCGTAGCCCGAACTGAACCATCTTTTGGAAATGAGGAACACTGCATTTTGCCCAAAATACAGCCTTCATAAACACGTTTTCCAGGTGCCTCAAGTTTGGGCAAAGAGGGCACCATTTTAGATTTCTATACGCATAGCAAACTAGCAAAATTCAGATGACCAAAGCATGCATGCCAAAGCTTTGCATCTGACATAGCCTGAGAATCATGTACTGCACAGGCCGAGTCATTTATAGATCTTTCATATTCTATGAGCTTATACAGCCCACGAAATAAAATGCCAGAAGCAATGATCACGTCGCCATTTGACAGATCATGATCTATACATATGTCATCAACAAATTTCACAACCAAACCAATCTTGGCTAATGCAAAAACTGATAACAGATTTTTCTTGATCCCTGGCACAAACAAAGCATTTGACAAAGTGAAAGAACACCATCAGTAGTACTCAAAATGATCTTACCAACTCCCATGACAGGATAAGAGGAGTTGTTGGCACATGTGATAATATTCCCTGTAGGGGCATGCTCGAGTGAAGAGAAGAAATTGTGCTGCAAGGTAATATGTTTGGTCGCCCCACTGTCAAAGTACCAAACATCTGAGTCTACTGCAGACATGCACTGCTCATGAGAAGATGGTCAAAACTGTAAACAGTAGTAAACACCCATTCTTCTTTGTGCATAAGATTAGCAGACTCTGTTTTGGTGTAGAGGCCTCTACAACAACCATTCTAGCCTCTTTCTTCTTTGCCTCTTTAATAGCCAGTTTTGGACAGTTCTTTATGATATGATCATTTCCTTTATAGTACTTGCAAAATAATTTTTTCTTTTCTGATTTCTTCTCATCTTTTTCTTCCCTCTTCGATTATGCAGAATTAGTAGATTTCTGTGTACTACTTGAAGAGCTCCATTTTCCTTTGCCCTTCTGACTAGCCAAGAAAGCTTGATCTGCAACATGCATAATGGACCAGTTTTGCCTGGACTGATCTTCCTGCAATAGAACATAGAATAACTCCTCAAATGACAAGGCATTTGGATTGCCTTTCATCATCAACCAATGAGTAGAAGCAAAACTCTTATATGAATTAGGAAGACCATACAGAACGGTCTGCACAAGTGAGCTATGTGGTATAACCTCATCAGTAGAAATCAACTGTTCCTTCAAGTCTTTGATCTTCGTTAGAAAACTATCCATAGAATCACCTTCATTCATGTGCTCACTCTCCAACTTTTTTTGGAGGTAAGCAACACGAGCCTCATTCCTAGCTTAGTACAATGTAGTAAGTGTATCCCAAGCATCCTTAGTTGTTCTACAAGAGCGAATGTGAGGAATAATGGCACGTTTGACAGACAAAACTATCAATGCATGTGCCTAGGCACCTCTGCCATCCCAACAAATTTGCTCTATAGTAGGTGCAACAAAAACCGCAGCACAAACATGAATATGAGAATATCATCATCTTCGACACCTTCTGCATCAGCTTCAGTACTTGCACTTGTAACAATTGTAGGTGTGATAAGATGTTTTTCAACACCCTGCACAATGTTCCATAGTCCTTTTGCAACCAATACATGTCGCATCATATAAGCCCATAATAGGTAGTTGGTACCATCCAACTTATCCTCAGCATCCAACATACAGAATACATCACTGCATTCAGCCATGGCCGTTGACTAAAATACCTTGATGCAGAAAATTGATTGTATCTCAAAAAGTTGAACAAAACTACCCAGATGAATTCTGCTAGACCTCTAGAAGACTTTGAGATGCTTATATTGACAAACCAAAACTGGTATATACCTTTGGCACAAAAAGACAAAATAGCTTGCATAAGCACTACGATAGTGCATTCAGAGGCCAAAACGAGCTCACATCGCGATTTCGGCACCACAAGGCAAAGTTGTTTTGATCTCGAAAACACGCTGAGTATGCTCACCAAAATTCATGTGATTCTTAGATTGCAACCAGAGAGGTGTCGATGATGCCCTAGATGAAGCGACGACCTGCTCTAATACCAATTCTTGGAGTTAGACGTCTGCAAAAGCACACAAACAGGACAAGGAAGAAGAAGAAGCTTGGAGCACAACACACAATACTGAATGTATTACCACTAGAATGTACAAAGATAAGTAGCCCATTAGGGCAATAGGTGTATATACAAGTCGGGGGGAAAAGACCTCCTAAAGAGGGAAAAAAGTGCCCCGACGGTCCTAGTGTGTTCACACACATCAGTACCTAAATATATGAACAGGAAACTTAGATCATATGGATATCTCAAGGTGCCAATCACACGAGATCAATGCTTGAGAATGTGTATTGAACTGTCCAAACTCTATAAGGATTCTAAGAGTTCTACTAATCATAGTTCTAGACCCTCCACTATGATAGATGAGATAGCTGAGCAAGTTTCCAAGAAGCTAGGAGTTCAAAACTGACAGACACCAAGGGCTACCTCGTTGAAGAGATGTTATACTTGTGGAGTAGACCACATGGCTAACGTATGCCCATTGCAAAACGAGAACATGAAACAACAGAATGCTCCATATTGCACTATTGAGAGGAAATACACCAACCATACAACTCAAGATTGTCCATACAATAGGTATGTTGTCAGAGAAACTTATCAGCAACCTTACCAAAAGGGTAGGTATCAGAACCACTACCAACAATCATATCGTAGGCCACAACAACAAGATCAACCTCAATACCAACAGCAATATGAGGCACCATATAGGCCACAACTAGTAAAAGGAAACCAACCACCATCTCCTACCAATGTGCTTCTAGTTAAGTATGCAACGGTAGAGGAGAACTCTAATAAAGCATTGGTGCCAATGACCCCTTTGGTCTCAGAAAATGACCCTCATACTTAGAGTTCTGACTACACCCATGAAGATAGTCCATAAGCTTATTACACAGAGTCACCCAAGCATAGTGAGACTTATTCATATCAATATGAGGCACTACTATGGAATCAAATTGGGAGCCAAAGTACTCCAATCTCATCTATATGAATCCTATCCCTATGCCCCAATTGAGACAAGTGAGACCACAAGCCCTTAGAGGATCATGTTTTAGATGTCAGGGTGACCATTTCATTCATGAATGTCCCCACCCACCAGCTCGAGGACAAGGACAAAACATCACAATACAAGACTTTTGTTGTGAGTGTGACAAAGAACATCTCCCAGGAGATTGTCCAAGGAACCTCTCTAGTTCACCCAAGGTTACACCGATTAATGTGGTGGGCTTAGTGGTGGGTTCAAGTTCAAGTAGCATATATTTATATTTAATGTATGTATATTTATATTTATATTTATATTTATATATATTGTATATTTATTGTAGATATATTTATATACATATTTATATTACTATGTATATATTTATATTTATATTTATATATACTCTATATATATATATATATATATATATATATATATATATATATATATATATATATATATATATATATATATATATATATATATATATATATATATATATACATGCACACATAAACATACATACATACATACACACACACATACACTTACACATACATACACACACATACACATATCCACACACACACACATACATGCAAAATACATGCACACATAAACATATATACATACACACATACACTTGTACATACATACATACATATAGACACATACACATACACATACCCACATCATACACATATACATGCAAACATATACACATACATACATGCATACATATACAGATATAGATACATATAACATAAACACACATATACATATCCACATATATGCATACACACATACACATGCATGCATATACACACATTCATACAAAATACATGCATTCAATGTGATAATGCTTGGGTATATATTTTTTCTTAAGTCATTATTTTATTTTAAAATCATATATAAAATCAAATTATTGTTGGTAACTATTACCACAGGTCCAAGTTCCATAGGTCCAGGATATACAACATAAAATTCTAGCAATCTTCTAATATTGATAAAACATAAACATACCACACTTAATCATACAAATGATGAGACAAAGATAGAGAGAGATTAGAAAACATGTGTAAAGTGTTACGTAAGCCACTGCTTACTCACACTACCATATATACAAATGTCAATTTACAATGTGGGAGCAAAACTCTCAACCACTCTATTTGAACAAAAATACATGGATGAGTGAATATACAAATGTAAGAAACATATTCAGATGCATGGACAAAAATCTGAGTATATATGAGATGTGTGACCTAATAGGTTGTAGAAGAGTGAATATGAGTGACAAAAAGAGGAAGGATCAGTCTAAAACTGATAATCAAAAAACCCTAATCTAAACTTAGGCTATGGAAGACCCTAAGTCAGACATGTGTGTGAAAAGATCACATACTTACAAAAGTAGCAAAGAATGCTAACAAGTTTGTTGCCAGAAATCCTCAAACTCATATGAACATACCTTCTGGAACACCTCATCCAAATATGCATAAAGCATACATGTACTGATTCTCTTGTAGCTATGCCGAATAGGACTCCTCTTGATATGAACGGCACTGTCTCCATAAACTCCAAGTAGTACCTGTGTGCATAAAGAGAATATGTACCTGAATTCTTAACATAAGATGCAAATCTTATGTTAACCACCATCCAATGTCTTTGAAGTAACCCGAAATCTTCATGTAGAAGACGATCTTCAAATACATCATGTGAATGGCCGATCCACACCACCAAGTTGCTGCAGGGTAAATCCTCTCCATAAGAAAGAGTGCGAGCACACTCTTCTTCTCCAAGAAGAAATCCATAGCCGCTCCTCAACATGCTCCAAAATAGCACCATGGCTGCCCCATGTGCTAAGAGCACCACCTCTATTGAGAGAACAAGATCCAAAACTTGTGTTGTAATAGGTGTAGGATATCTTTGAAGTGACCCCAAGCATATGTTTATATAGTATTCCATGATAACAATTGAATACAAGCATGTATCCAAAAATCTAGACAATCATAGAAAGTAGATTCTCCAACTGACTAGTGCATCAAAAATCTGAATTTTCTGAAGTTTTCTGAAAAAATACTGAATATGAGGTAACTTTTCCAAACACAAAACCTCAACCCAATTCTTCAACATCTACTACAAAAGACTCTTTTACCTCAAGAGTTAGATAAAGTAGAAATATACTTCTCTGCAACTTGTCATATACCAAGTAGCTCTGTATTGACACTCTAAGAATTCTTTGAGGGAACATATAGCTGCCTGCTCAAAATCTTCAACTTATATATAACTCATACATATGAGTCAAAATATACACAAAATTTGTTGCTTTTCTTTCTCTCAATGCAATTCTTTGTCCAATCTACTAAATCATGACCAAGTATAATGCAAAAGAAGAAATTGCTTCTTCTTTAAACTATCTTCACACAAGACGTTCTCGTAGACTTGTCTTTGGCTGTAGAGGATAAAGTAGGAAAAGTATATGGAAAATATGTCAGAAAAGGAAGTCTTACTTTCCCTTTGGAAATGTTGGACTTTCTTCTTCTACATCTTTCTTCCACCTGATGATGTCAACATCTTCAAACTTCTCTTCCATACCTTTTGTTTTCTTCATCTTGAAGTAGCAAGCACTCTTAACTTCTTCAAATGAATTTTTCTCTTCCTCTAGTGTTGTGATTTGATGTTGATCTGATTCCTTCATCTTCTCCAAACCATTGTTTTTCCTTGAATTTGAAGTAAACTTCTCTTCATCAAGTCTTGGTCTTCAAACAATACTTTTTGTAAAGTGTTTTCATACTTTTCCAAAAGTATTCGGCTTCTAATATATCATCAACTTCATACTCCACACTGATGAATAAACATGTAACAAAATTCTCTAATTCTCAAATCTCTACTCATCTAGACTAAGTGTGTATGTCAAATGTCAAAGTTAGAAGATGCTCTTAAATCATATGTTGTAAACATGGAAGTCTGAGAACCTAGGAATATGTGAGCATGAATGATCTAATGCCAAAGCCCTAAAGATATGATATTGAATGTTGGAAATTTAGTAGGCCCATTACTATTACCACAGGTCCAAGTTCCATAGGTCCACGATCTACAATATAAATTCCATCAATCTTCTAATATTGATAAAACATAAACATACCACACTTAATCATACAAATGATGAGACAAAGATAGAGAGAGATTAGACAACATGTGTAAAGTGTTATGTAAGCCATTGCTTGCTCACACTATCATATATACAAATGTGAATTTACAATGTGGGAGCAAAACTCTCAACCACTCTATGTGAACAGAAATAGATGGATGAGTGAATATACAAATGTAACAAACATACTCAGATGTATGGATAGAAATCTGAATATATATGAGATGTGTAATAGGTTGTAGAAGAGTGAATATGAGTGACAAAAAGAGAAAGGATCAGTCTAAAACTGATAATCAGCAAACCCTCATCTGAACTTAGGCTGTGGAAGACCCTAAGTCAGACACGTGTGTGAAAAGATCACATACTTACAAAAGTAGCAAAGAATGCTAACAAGTTTGCTGCCAGAAATCCTCAAACTCATATGAACATACCTTCTGGAACACCTCATCCAAATATGCATAAAGCATACATGTACTGATTCTCTTGTACCTATGCTGAATAGGACTCCTCTTGATATGAACGGCACTGCCTCCATAAACTCCAAGTAGTACCTGTGTGCATAAAGAGAATATGTACCTGAATTCTTAACATAAGATGCAAATCTTATGTTAACCACCATCCAATGTCTTTGAAGTAACCCAAAATCTTCATGTAGAAGACAATCTTCAAACACATCATGTGAATGGCCGATCCACACCACCAAGTTGCTGCGGAGTAAATCCTCTCCATAAACAAGAGTGTGAGCACACTCTTCTTCTCCAAGAAGAACTCCATAGCCGCTCCTCAACATGCTCCAAAATAGCACCACGGTTGTCCCATGTGCTAAGAGCACCACCTCTATTGAGAGACCAAGCTCCAAAGCTTGTGTTGTAATAGGTGTAGGATATCTTTGAAGTGACCCCAAGCATATGTTTATATAGTATGTTCTCCATGATAATAAAGCACTTCAAAAGCATAAGATTGTAGCGATCTATAATAAAAAACAAAAACGTCATATTCGCATCCGCCGCTATCGTGATCCATCTTATGAGAAAAGCTAACACAAAAAAAAACTTAGCGTTTCGTGTTGTGTTGCCACCCACGGGTATTGAACTCGCGTCAATTCAATAGGAGGCTTATGACTTATCCATTGTGCCCAGTGCTTTTACTTGTTGAGAGGAGTAATATTATGTCTACATATGTGCCTACTCTGAGCAAAATTTAATGAATGGACATTGTTTCCAGCATTTTATTCATGTGTGTAGATTCCAAGTTATCATGTTGATGATATTCCACCACATCATTCGCACTTGCCAGTAAGACCACATTTATCAGAAGCTTCTATGAGGAGGCTACGCAAAAGTGATCTTGTGGAATATGCAAGGTTGAAAGACCTATCTTCAAAAGAAGATAAAGTACAAGATTTGTGCGACAATGATGAAGATGATGGCATGGTAGATTTTATTTAGGATTGGTATCAAAAGGATAGTGAGAGCATTGGTATTTCTAAAATTGATAAATATCTTCGAGAGCAGTGTCTAAAGCATGTATATGAAGGAAGTCCTTTGACATGACTAAGTGCAAGCTTATTTATTCTCAATCTTCAAAATCATTTTGGGTGGAGTAATGTATCTGTTTCGGCACTATTAAGGTATAATTTTTAATTTTATATCTATATATGCATACATATATACATATAAACACATACATACATAGACATACATATATATATACATGAATGCATACACACATATAAACATATACACACACACATGTTATGGCAGTAAGGTCAAATTATGCATACCTGTATCAAAAGAAGATATTTTGTCCATCTAGCCTTTGGAATTGTCCGCCCAGCCTTTAGAATCTTCCTAGCATATCAGCTTCTCCTATTCTAGACGACCTAATACCTGCATTGCTAACTCTTTTATGAACTTTGCATACAAATATTAAGTACCAGTTAGCTATGGAGGTATTAGGTAATTTGGAAAATGGGAGAAGAAAATCTATCTGGAAGATTTTGAAGGATGGAAGAATAATTTTAAAGGATGGGTGGAAAGAGCATCCATTCAATCTAGGTTCTTGATCTTATCTTAACTAAGGTAAGAACAAGAACCTGCATTGAATGGACGCTTTCTGTCCGTCCATCCTTCAAAACTATTCGTCCATCTTTTAAAATCTTCCAAATAGATTTTCTTCTCCTATTTTCCAAACTACCTAAAACCTCCATAGGTAACTGATACTTTATATTTGTAAACAAATATGTAAGTCTTAGTTAGCAAGGTAGGTAATTGATCGACTATAAACTGGGAGACAACCAAACAATTTAGTGGTCTAGATATCTATATGAAAGTCTACAAACCACAATAAACAAAAAGAAAATTAAAAACAAAATCAAATATATACAGCTACACATGCATACATACACATACATACATCCACATACATACATGCATACACATACATACATACATACACATTCATACATACATATGTACACATATATACATACATACACATACATACATATATGCATAAACATATGCATATGTATACATACATACATATACACATATAAAACACATATACACATGTAAAACACATATACACACATACATACGTACATATACACATATGCATACGTATACACATGCACATGCATATACACATCCAGATGCACATACACATACACATAAGCATACACATATACATACACATATGCATATATATACATATATATGTGTATATTTATTTATTTTTATTAATATGTCTTTTTTTCATGAACTTATAGGTTATTATCTCAAAAACTTTTACCAAGTCAGAATATTCTTCCTACCTCACATAATCTATACCAAGTTAGATAATCAACAATCTTGGTATAGATTATCACTGTATACATGCATGTCCTAATGATTGTATTTTATATAGAGGTGAATATGCAGACTCTTTGACATGTCCAAAATGTCAATCTCTTTGATATAAGGATGAAGAAGGTAAAATCCCAAAAAAGGTATTGAGATATTTTCCATTAGCTTCACCGATTAGACATATGTTTCAAAGCCCCAAATTATCAAAGCTTTTGACATGGGGACATGACCATAAAAGGACAGATGGAATAATAAGAATTCATGATGATAGTGTTGCTTTTCAGCATATTGATTCTATATGGCCTGATTTTGCACAAAATCCAAAGCTATGAGTTGCATTAGATGGGGTTCATCCATTCTCCGATGAAATCTAGTAAATGGTCAACATGGCCATTGGTAGTCATAAACTACAATCTTCCACCATATCTTAGCATTAAAAGGGAACATTTAATGCTTTCACTTTTAATCCCAGGAAAAAAGGCAAGTTAAAGATATGAATATATATATATGTTGCTCCAAGAGTTATGGAGAGGCATTAATGTTATTGATGTATTGAAAAGCATCAATCAAAGATATGTTATGGTTCATGGTATTGCAGCTTGGACTATTCACAATTTTCCAAGATATGGTGTTTGTTCAGGTATTGATGTAATTTTTTTATTCAATATGCATACAAATAAATATGAGTTAATCTAATTATATTTTTATCATTTTCATGATGCAGGAATAACTACTAAGGGTTATAAAGCTTGTCCATATTGTGGTGATTGGTTGAGATCAATCTATAGTAAGAATCTCAACAAAAATATTTATCTTTGACATCAATGATTCTTGCCTGATGATCATGCATTAAGATGTAAAAGAGAAGCGATACATTTTAATGGAAAGCTTGAAACAGATTAGTGTCCAAAACCAACGATGCATATGGATTCGTATAAAAAATGGGCAGATGGATCTCTGATAGATCCAGAATAAAAAATCTTTAGTGATGATGAAGATAATGAGAATGTGAAGAGAGGTAAAGGGAAATTGGGACTTGCAGAGAATATATCAATATGGTATTCTTTGGAGTATTTGAAAGAGTTAAAATTATGTCATCTTCTTGATCCTATACATATATTCAAGAATATTGGTAATTCATTATGGAAACATCTTCTTGGATTAAAAGACACTATAGCATCAAGGAATGATTTGAAGGACCAAAACTCAAAACCAAAGTTATGGCGTGTTTTTGATAGACATCAATAGGAAACGACTTATGCACCTGCTCCTTGGGTACTTACGACAATAGACTATCAACAATAGGATTCAATTGATTCAGATGCCTACAAGGTATGGAGCATCTTTCCAAAACATGTTTACTATGGATGATATGAGCTTATTGTTGGAGTTAGACATCTGCGGAAGCACGCGAACAGCACAAGGAAGAAGAAGCTTGGAGCACAACACACAATACTGAATGTATTACTAGAGAATGTACAAAGATAGGTAGTCCATTAGGGCAATAGGCGTATATACAAGCTGGGGGAAAAAACCTCCTAAACAGGGAAAAAAGTGCCCCGGCAGTCCTAGAGTGTTCATACACATCACTACCTAAATATATCAACAAATCCCCCATGGGAGTGATGCGGTGAACAAGTAGCTGGCACTCATGTATAAGGAAGTGTCAAACTATGTGGAAATTCCTTGAAAATACATTTCATCATTCTTATTATAACCAAGAAGTGTAGTGTTTCTCCATTCAAAAGTGTTTACATGCAATTCTATATGCCTTCGTAAGGTATTGAGACTTGCATTTTCACACTCAAAAACTTCATCAATAACTAGTCCAATGCTTTGGACATCCATGTTAGTCAAATCATTATGTGTTGTGGCTTCTATCTCTATGAAGGGAGGCTTGGATACCTACCATTTCTTCCATTTTTAACCCTACACTTCCTACCATAAATGTTGTTTCCATGACTCCTTGACATCTAGAATTTTGGAGTTAATATCTCCATCAAGATTTGGAAAAGGTGGCATGTGCTGTGGCTCTATTTGATGTCTGAGATCAATATCTGGAATTCTAGGTTGAATAGGTTCCAAAATTTCGTGACAAGGCAAGATTGGATGAGTCTTTCCCAATTCTCTAAGGGTAACTTATGAGTAAACAACCTCAGGAGGATGAAATGAGTGTTTAGTGACTTGATTTTCCATTCTAGGTTCGATGAGGCTATTGGTAAACCTCAACTATTCCTATGTCCAATCACGTGTGTGTGTGGATAGGTTGCATAAGCATATGAGGATAATTCACAGGATTGGTCAATTGATGGAATAAAGGCTTTGGTACTCTAGTATTAGGGAGAGGGTGGGGTACCTTTTCTAGCTAATATTAAGTGACATCAATCCATTTGCATCTAAATGTTCCCATTCTAAGCTGCTCTTGGATAGAACTTATCATGATATTCAATGGTTTGTCCTATCTTGATAAGCTTTTAAGATCATTTGTAGATCCTCAAGCATTGGGACAGCCTTCGCACTATCTTTCTTGATAAAAGTTAGCTTTCTCTTGCACCTTGACTCTAACTTTTCACCCTAGCTCTTGACTATGAAGTTGTGACTTTGGTTTTGATAAGGAGTTAGTCCTTTCATATAATTTGTTATTAAGTGAACTAATTTATCTTGCTCTTTTGTTTGTCCATGTAGGCATTCTTATTTTTTTTGAATTATTTGATGAGCTTATCTCTTGTACGTGATCATATTTTTGCTTCTTAGACTTGAATTTTCTTTGTTTCTCTACTTGAATGATTTCTAAACTTGAGACATCATATATGAATTTCTCCTAAGTTACCGAAATTGGGTTCTCCAATTTAATTTCTTGCGCTTTAGCATGTGCCCTAGTAACCACTCGAATGGGTCTTCCTTGATCCTTATCACTTCTCAAAGAGATATGAGTAACCACATTCATTGACATTATCTTGATGGCAAGTGGATTCTTAGGACAATCCTCAATCATATGGTCCACATTGCATCTTGATCAATATGCAAAGCCTGGATTGTGTATATTAGCCTCTACTTGTGCTTGGAATATATGGCATTAGCAAATGAAGTGATATCCATTTCTTTTAAAGCACATTCCCTTAGGCATTGATGGTCTCTAAGAAGGACCTATTTGATTTTGGCTTGTGGTTCTAGATTAGCAAACCCCATACTTGTAGTTTTTGGCTCATTACAATCATAAGTACCTTTTCCTTGATCATAATTCCTTAATGATAATCCATTTTTCCTCATTAGAACGCTCATAACCATAGGAATATATATCATTACTGCTCCATTAACAAATTGATGACCAATTGACACAAGCTCTTTTCGGGTTTTTTTCCATATTGCACTTAAATGGAATGACTTGGTTTTGTTCAGGAGGTTACTGCCCTAGCACTCATTCTACTAGGTTTAGCCCACATTGAGTGTACCATGGACCTTGAATAGATTGATGTTCCCTTTGGCCATAAGAGATATCCTTATTTTGGTATGATCGTTGTACTTGTGGATTGTATTGCTGATTTTTTTGTTCATGCTTGGATGAAATTGTGTTTGATTACATTGGAAATGTTTTGAAATTTGATACATATGGGGACTTTGATAAGATTAAGGTGGATGTATAGCTTGAATATTTTAATAACAATCTGTCATGTTGTGGTTAGTCACTGTTTTCTCTATGTTGCACCATTGAGAAGTTTTATTGTGTGGTTGAGAATATATGTATCCTTGACTTCCTTGTGGAAAAAAGTTAATAAAATGATCACCACCACAATAGTGGTAGCCTCTATTTACAACTTTGCTTATTTCATTTAAACCACATAGGAAGATTCAACTTTTTAGACATTTTCTCTCTCAGATGATCCACTATGAAGAATCTTTTGGTAGCTCTAAGTTCTCATCCAAATCAATAAATTCTTTAATGCATTTGTCATGACTAGATGATCATCTTATGAAAAATAACCTTCACATTTTGCTACTAGTTGGACCATCAATAAATAGAGATACCATCTTTCCTTGGAAGGATAATTCTCGAGGTGGGCATCTAGATAAGCACTTCTTGAAAGCACATGCATCTAATTTGACCATCTCCAAACTTGATTGTTTGAAGCTATGGATTATAGAGGAGATTTCATGTCTAACTCCATGTTGAGAGAATTCTCAAAAAAAGCATTCAATTAACCTATCTAGATTAGCAAACTTCTCAATCCAAAGAGTTTGGAACCATGCATGAGCAGATCCTTTGAGGGTTAATCCAAAATCTTCACATTGAATAAAAAATTAATCCACCTGATTTGCATGGACAATCTAATTAAATTCTATGATATGGTTGTAGGAGACCCATGGCCCTCATATAAGTCCCTCATGCAATTGGATATTTGAGTAGGCCTTAAAATTATGCCTAAATCACGTCTTTTGATTGGCATTTGTGGCTCTCAAGGATCTTGACTCTACATGTGTTTTCTTATGGCACCTAAATACTATGGATTTATAATTCATCTTCATCTTGAGGAATTTGTGGAAGTTTGAGGGTCAACTCACATAAAAGTTTTGAGGAAAGAAGGTTTTGTATCGTCTTCTCATTCTTGTAGGAGATAAAGTATTTTTTAATACATGTTCACGTAAGGGCTAGCAAGAGACAAGCTGCAATGCGCTTCATACCTATTGCCCAGCCCATGAGGGGGAGGAGAAGTTCTTTCTCTTGCTCCCTTGAGAGAAAGGTAATGTGTATTTTAGATTATATGAAGTCCAAGATGCATCCTTTTCCATCACCTATGGGGTAAAACCCCGGCCCCTCTACAACTGAGAGGGTCAATTTTCTCTCAATGTGATTGTATGGAGGGATATAGAATCTATGCCTCCCATTTTCCCTTCTCAAGGGGACATCAAGGAGAGAGTCTTGTGTGTCCTTCTTGGTTCATTTCTAGTACAAAAAGTAAAAAGGAGAACAATATTAGGAAACTTGAATTGAGAGTATCTTTCTTTTCTCCATGAATTTGATGGGAAACATTGTCTTTCCTTCATGGTTGTGTGGGGATGATTCTAGCACCCCAATGGAAGAATGGAAGATGGCTGCCCTCCACTAGGTCCACAAGCAATAATATATGCTCACTACTCTAAACGTTTCTCTACACCTGTATAGAGACTTACAATGAAACTTTGCATACTTACATTAGACTATAAGTGCTACCAAAGAAGCTCTAAATCATCCCAAATAGATATACCAGCTGGCTAAATCACCCTCTGCAAAACAAGCTACCTGTTTGCAACACTCTGTGCTTATGTATAGAGATATACCTTCACAAAGTTGGCAATTCCTCACAACTCACTTAGTCAAAGAAATTCAAAATTTGGAAAATTTTAGGGAACTATATGAGGGACCAAATGAAGCCTGGAGTCAATTAAAATGAGTACAATGAGAGAGCAAACAATGCTTTCCAATATGGTACAATCAGATTTGGAAAAGCCTAACTACACCTGTAGATAGAGAGGAGCAAAATCATGAGAAAATGAGGTAAGCAAGCAAGGGGGCTCCTTGTTGGAGTTTATGACTTCACTAAACTAAGTGGGAAACTCGTGGAATGCATACAACACAAGAAACAAAGGTAGGATGGTGAATATATAGATTTTTACTTTCCCTACAATCTAGCTAACTACCCACCAATCAGTGTAGGTGTACTTTTTAGTGGCTGATTGATGAGATTTGAATTTGATTGAGTTTGGTGGAGCTTCTAAGTTGATTCCACGACTTTGGGTCCTCCTTTTTTATTGGTTCAGTTTTTTATTGGTTCACTTCCAAAACTCATGGTTGAGTCCTTTTGCATGATTGAGACTTGATTTTCAACACTCTCCCTCAAGTCTTAATGCCTAGGTCCTTCATTGCAATGCATGCATTAAAGTGTTGTAGCTTTACTCCATCCAAATCTTTGGTAAACATATCTGCATATTGGTCCTTTGTATTGACATGCTCCACCTTAACAGCCTTTGACATTATCTTCTCTCTAATCGTAATGCACTTCTATATGATTCAACCTTGCATGGAACACAGGATTTTGAGCCAAGCATATGCTACTTATGTTGTCACAAAAAATAGGTACTTGCTTAACCTACAAATCAAGATCAACAAACAACTTCTTGAGCCACATAAGTTCACATGAGACTTATGCTAAGCCTCTATACTCACCTTCGATCAATGAGAGAGCCACCATTGGTTGTTTCTTTGACATTCATGAGATGGTCTTCTTCCACAACATGATAACATAACCACTAGTGCTCCTCCTTTCATCTTTGGAACCTGCCCAATCAGAATCACAATCAGCTTGTACAGTTAATCCATCATCAAATGGATGATATAGAACTTCATTTTATGATCCTTTGAGGTATCTAAGTACCCTTCTAGCTGCAACAAGACGAGATATTCTTGGTGCCTATAAAAATTGAGATAACACTCCAACTACATGTGCAATATCTAGTCTCGTCATAGTAGCATACAAGAGAGAACCAATTATTGACCTATAGATGGTCACATCCTTCAACATTTCACCTACATGAGTAGTTGGTTTAACATTTACTTCTAATGGATTTGAAATGGGCTTGCAATCACACAAGACAAACTTCTTCAAGAGACCTAGAATGTATTTCCTTTGCATCAAGTATATGCCTTCCTCTTTATATAGTACTTCAATCCCAAGGAAGTACCTTAAAAACCCTAAATAAGACATTGTAAACTCACATCCAAGCTTCCTCTTTATGCCCTTGATTTTGGATTCATCATCCCTTGTAATGATCAAATCATCAACATATATACAAATGAAAACTATTTTTCTACCTTCCTTCTTCACAAAGAATGATGGGTCTACATGACTCTGATTTTATCCACATTTTACCAAGTAATCCACAAGTCTTTGGTTCCAAGCCCTTGGGGCTTGCTTGAGTCCATAAAGATCCTTCTTAAGCCTACATAAATGATGTGGAAACCTCTCATCTTCAAAGCCTTGGGGCTACTCCATGAAGACCACCTCTTCAAGCTCTCCATTTAGGAAAGCATTCTTCACATCCAACTGGTACATCTTCCAACCTTTTGAGGCTGAAATTGCAATCAAATTTCTTATGGTGGAAATCTTAGCTACTTGATTGAATTTTGCCTCAAAGTCTATGCCATGGGTTTGAGCAAAACCTTTGGCAACCAGCCTTGCTTCATACCTAGAGATGCTCCCATCTGCATGCCTCTTTACCTTGTAAACCCATTTGTTGCCAATGACTTTTATGTCCTTTGTTCTTGGCACCAATGACCAAGTATCATTTTCTTCAAGTGCATTGACTTCCTCCTCCATGGTTTCAATCCATTCCCTATGCTTATTTGCTTCTTCAAAAAAGTTAGGTTCTTCACAAGCTATAACTTGACTCATGTAGGCATAGTGTCTTGCAATGAATGAATCATAAGTTAAACTTTGAGCAGGGTATTTAACCCTATTAGATCCACTTACCTCGCCATTAGGTGGTAGGCATCTCTCCTCCTTGTTTTAGATTCTTTAAATCCTAGAGTTTCTAATTTTTCCATATCTTCGTCACTTGTAGATTCCATGTCTACCCATTGATGGTCTTCATCATTTTCCTTCATTTGAACGAGCTTCATTCCTTGTTCTTCCATGGCAAGTTGATGTATTACTCTCCTCGGATCATTTGATTGAAGTGGTTGGACCACTCATCTCCATTCGTTGTTGTTGCTCTTTGAACTTCTTCTCAGCTTCATATGCATCATCAACCTGTAACACATCTTTGCTACCATACCAAGGCAACAACTCATCAAATATTACATCCCTAAACACCTTAAGCTCTTTATTGCAAGGATTTTAGCATCTAAAACCCTTTTTCTCTGAAGAATATCCAAGAAATATAAACCTATCTGCCTTCTGGTCTAACTTGTGTCTCAATTCTTGAGATATGTGAACATAACACACACAACCAAATACTTTGAGATGTGAAAGGTTGGGTTTCTTACCACACCAAGCTTCATAATGTGTAACTCTATGTACTCCTGAGGTTGGACACCTATTCATAATGTATATGGCTGTATTTTTTGCATCAGCCCAATAAGAGTTAGGAACATTCATTTCATTTAACAAAGCTCTAGCCACTTCTGCTATGTATCTATTGTTCCTCTTTGCCACCCTATTTTGTTGAGGTGTATACCTGCAAGAGAAATTCCTTTTGATGCCATGTTCATGTAAAAAATATAAAAATTCATTTAAAAAATACTCTCCCCCTCCATCCAATTTGAGAGTCTTTATATACTTCCTTGTTTCCTTCTCCACTAGGTTTTTGAACCTCTTTAAGTGGTCAAACACTTCTAACTTTGACTTCATGCAATACATCCAAAAAAACCTTGAATGATCATCTATAAATGTGACAAAATATCTATTACCTCCAATGGATGGCTCCTTTGGAGGTCCCCATACATTTGTCTATATGAGATTCAACACTTCATTGCTCACATGTGCTCCCTTTTTGAATGGCAATCTGCTTTGTTTTCATAATTGACAAGCATGGCACAAATGTTGCATATTTTGAGATGTAGATCCGCTAGAACACTCACCAAGCCCCTCCTTTGCATGTCCTTCATCCTTTTTAAGTTCATGTGCCCAATTCTCTTATGCCATAAGTCAATTTTTGCAATTTGTTTATTTCCAATTGACAAGTAGATAGTGTGAGGGTTGATGGCTTTACCTCCATGGTGAAGAGTCTTACTTGCTTCTTTCCTTTTGCTATGAGCTTGTAGTCTTGCATGGGGTCTTCAAAAAACATCCTTGATCGTTGAACCTCACCTCATAACCTCTTTCAACCATTTGACCTACCAAAACCAAGTTCTTTGTGATGGTTGGCACATGCAACACATCCTTCAACACCTTGGAGCTTTGACATCCATTAAATGCAACATCTCCCACATGTGTAATCTTGTGCTCAGTATCATCCTCTATCTCTACATGTCCTTGAGTGATGGGTGAATGTAAATTAAAGAAAACATGTTTATTGCAACTCATATGGATGCTACAACCATTATAAGTGTACCATGTAATATTTGAATTGACTTGACCCATACATCATAAGAAAGTTCTCATTTTCTAAAATTGCTAAAGTACTAGCATAATTACCTTGGTTCCTTTTGTATTCTTGATTGCCTCCTCCTTTGGACCAACCATCTCTTGCATAATGGCCTGATTTTCCACAATTGTAGCATTCTCCATTGGATACTTCTCTTCCATGTGATCTTCCTCCTCTTCCTCTACTCCTTCCTCTTCCTCTTGATCCATAGCTTTGGTTGGAGCCTTCTTGGTTGCTTGAGCTTGAGTTTGACCTACCTCTCCCTCTACCTTGGGAGTTTTGTCCACCTCTTTTGCCTTTGCCTCTACCTGCATAGAAAACTTGGGCTTGGCTACCCTTTTATTGTGAACCTCCTTGGTTCATCTCCGCGTCACCATCAATGTGACAAATTGATCAAATTATGGTATGTAATCCCTCACATAAACTGATGTGGTAATTGCTTTCCACCTTTCATCCTCTCTCAAGTCATTGAGAGTGTGTGTGACAAGATCATCATCTTTGACTGGGCTCCCAATTGAGCCTAAGCCATCTACAAGCTCCTTAACCTTCAAAATGTACTCATTTATGTTAGTACTTGATGATTTCCTAAGATTATTTAGCTCATTTGTGAGCTGAATCTTCCATGCCTTGGTCAATGAAGAGTACAATCTCTCCAATGTCTCTCAAACCTTCTTGGATGTGTCCAAGTCTTGTATATGCCCTATCATGCTATTGATTATATGTTGGGATAGAATGAATATGACTCTCCTATCCCTTTATATCCATTCATTCACTCCCTTGACCTGCCCTTGAAGTGGTGGATCATGTACATGAGTCATTGGCTCTGTGCCGCTCACTAATCCTCACAATCGTTTGCCCATAAGGTAGTTGCTAACTCTAAATTTCCATGGTTGATAATTTCATTTCTCTAACTTCTCTATTTGTGGATTATACTGAGCCATACTGAGCTCTAAGATGCCTCTCTAGCTTCTCCTCAAGTGTTTTTATGTTTTATAAGATTTGAATATTACCTTTCCATAGCTTTTCCCTTGATAACCTTCTACTAGTTGAGATCTTGATCGACGTAGCCCCCTTTTGATGTCTTCTTGCTTTGATAAGTGCTCCTTGTGCTTCCAAGAGTTGTCTTGATCCCTTCAAGTCTTCAATATGATGCCCACTAATGTTTACAAGCCTCCAAAATGCTCGGATACGACTGATGGGGGATGATTATAACATCCTAATGAAAAAATGGAAGATGGCTACCCTCCACTAGGTCCCCAAGCAGTGATATATGCTCACTATTATGAACTTTTCTCTGCACTTGTACAGAGAATTCAAATGAAACTTTGCACACTTATAGTAGACTATAAGAGCTACCCAACAAGCTTCAAATCATTCCAAATGGATATTCTAGTTGGAAGATGCACCCTCTAAAAAATAGACTACTTGCTTACAACGCTTTTTGCCTATGTGTAGAGATATACCTTCAGAAAGTTGGCAATTTCTCACAACTCACTAAGTCAAAGAACTTAAAACTTTTGAAAAGTTTAGGGCACTATATTAGAGACAAAATGAAGCTTGAAATCAATGAAAATGAGTACAATGAGGGAGCAAAGAATGCTCTGCAGTCTGGTACAATCAGATTTGGAAAAGCCTAACTAGACCTCTAGATAGAGAGGATCAAAATCATGCGAAAATGAGGTAAGCAAGCAAGGGGGCTGCTTTTTGGAGTTTATGACTTCACTAAACTAAGTGAGAAACTTGTGGAATGCATACAACTCAAGAAACAAAGGTGGGATGGTGCTTATATAGAGTTTTACTTTCCCTACAATCTAGCTAACCACCCACCAACGAGTGTAGGTAGACTTTTTGGTGGTTGATTGATGAGATTTGAATTTGATTGAGTTTGGTGGAGTTTCTAACTTGATTCCATGACTTTGGGTCCTCCTTTTTTATTGGTCCACTTCCAAAACTCATGGTTGAGTCCGTTTGCATGATTGTGACTTGATTTTCAACAACAAGGATGGCAAGAAAAGATCAAAGATGCATGCAAGCTAAACATATAGGCAAGTGTTTTAATGATTTGTAATCTATAATTTTTATGTTCTTCTTCATTGTTTATTTATGAAGCATCTCTACTTTAGAAAGCGAGAGACATGCAGTGATGAAGTTAGAGTGAGAAAAATCGAGAGCTTGCTTTGATGGTTGTGAAATGAAAGTCATACACTGTTTACCTTCTTATTGATTGTAATTGGCATGTGATTCATTTTTTATAATATTAATTAGATTCCTATAAGTAATCAAGCATTCTCATAATTTCTTCTCAAAGGACTTTGAGGAAAAAAGATGCTTTTGGGTAATGAAGGAGATTTTAAATTCAAATATTTTTCCTTCAATAGAACATTAATGTTCTCTTCCATGATTATTTGAGTTATTGAGAAGCATGACCAAAGAAAGAGATAAATTGAAATATGAACGTGCATATGTTATCATTTATGGAATGATTGATTTTTGAATTTTAGTCTATTGAGTTATTAATGTGTTTTGTGTTTTGATATAGCAATTGAATGTCCATGAGGGCATGGATGGGCGTGGAAACTTTGGATATGTCTGGACACTTATAATAGGAATTATATTTTATATAAATGTTGTAAATAGAGACCCACGTAGAGGTTTCTTTCTAGAAAGTATTCAAAATAGTGGTTAAGATCAGGATCATTTTAGATTGTGATTTATGTAAATGAAAACAAAGGCTCTCCATAAAAAAGAGCAACTTTTTACTTTCATGTGTGCTCTTTGAAGTGTCAGTCTCATTGTAGTCTCTAGTTTCGATGTAATAAAAATCATATAAATACATGAACTCGATAGACTCGTGGAACAGAGTGTGGATGGGAAGATTCCACCAAATCTTGTGTGTTATCTCATCTACACCATATATTTCTTTTCTATGCATTTCAGTTTTTGTACTCGTGTATGTGTACCTAAGATCTTGCAACAATGGTATAAAAGTGGTGCACATCAGTATAGAGGGGTCCAACACTCTTCATTTTTGCATCCAATTGTTGTCTATTCAGCATCTGAATTTCGATCTCCCCCTCTCAGTTAGTCTCAGTTTTTCTTTTAGTTTTGTTTTTGTTTCTAGTTCTAATTTTGTTTCCAATTTTTGCTTTTGTTTCGGTTCCTAATTTTTGTTTCAGTTCCTGAACCTGGACATAAGCCCAAACCTACAGTTTACTCCTACAATTTACACTTATGTTTACTCTTATGTTTATGGCTAGATCTTATTCCAAGGCATTGACTAAGGCAAAACTTTGACATCTTTGGTTTCCTTGGCACCCATGGCTCCCTTGGCAACCATTGGCATATGCAAACACTCTTTAATTAAGGAGTGGCAATAAGGAGTTTCTTATCTACCAAAGAGAGTGATTTGAAGCCATAACCTCATATTCACAAGTCAAGTGTTTTACCACTACATTATCCACTTGTGTTGTCACCACTCTACTTCTTTTTACTTATATTTAACATAACTATTATCTCTCTTACTTTTTCAATTCCCAAGAGCAAGCCTTCCCTTTTCCATTTGAATTCAAAAATTCTTAAAATTGTCAACTAAGATGACTTCTTTTTCAATTGGGGGCATGTTATCATTTATGGAATTATTGATTTTTGTAGTTTAATCTATTGACTTACTAATGTGTTTGTGTTTTGATATAGCAGCTAAAGGTTCATGAGGGCATGAATGGCTAGGGAAATTTCGGATATGTCTGGACACAAATAAAAGGATTTATATTTTATATATATTTTGTAAATAGAGACCTCCATGGAGGGTTCTTTCTAAAAAGTACTAAAAATAGTGGTTAAGATCAGGATTGCTATAGATCTTGGTTTATGTAAACAAAAGAAAAGAGTCTCCATAAAAGAGAGCAAGTTTTTACTTTCATGCCTGCTTTTCGAAGCACCACCGTCATTGTGATCTCTATTTCTGATGTAATAAAAATCCTCTAAATACACATACTTTATAGACTTGGTGAATAGAGTGCATGAAGGGAGATTGCACCCAATCTTGTGTATTGTCTTGTCTACTACATATTTTTGTTTTCTATGTATTTTAGTTTTTGTACTCTTTGTGTATGTGTGTACGTCTGCAATACCATACATGGTATATGCCTTTGATTGAATGCATATGCATTTATGGTAAAAGATTTCAAAGAGAACATTTGAATTTAAGTTCCTTTCTTTCTAAAAAATCAATATAGGAAGAATGTATAAATGATCATCTCATGATTATGCTTATGCACATATATTTAGATGCAAACAACATTAAATATTAAAGTCAATTTAAATGACTCCAAGAAATGGTTGAGAGGCATTTATACTTTCATCATTTATTTGAGTGGGTACGGATGCATATTAAATTAGTCGTACCATCTTGTAGAAAATGAGCTTTCATTTTCAATTTAAAGCCTTTTTAGATCGTAGCAATACGTCATAGAATTTGGACTCAATTTGGACCACGTTTGATCATGCCATTTTATGAAAAGTCGACCCTGTGGAATGTCTATAGGGTAACTTATGAGAGTCTCCTTATTGGAATGTCTAATCAATGAATTTGTATTGTATTTTTTAGCTTACCTATTGAAATTATATTTCTGAAATGTTCATGGAAATCAGATTTGTAATTTACAAGAAATAGGAACTTTTTTTGTGATGAATGTGCAGGTAGTTGTGTCTAACAAAAGGTGTAAGTTTGTAGAAAGATGAGTGTATCTCCCAATTCTAAAAGCCAAGTCCATTTAGATTCAATTGCTTGGTGAAATTCATTGTTGGGATCCACATACATGCATTTCATGGCATTTGGACAATTTTTTAATGTTATAATGCCTTGCTTGCCTCTATGGTAGCTTTGACAAGGAGTGGCCAAAGAATTGCACAAGAAAATGGAAATTAGGGATTTTCTCTTTGGCATATCATCAAATGAAGATGGCTCCTTTTGGATGTGTATTTAGGCTATTATGGCTTATAGAACACAAAATGAGGGGTTTGTTTGACACCATTTGATAGGCCCACTAAGGATTTAAATTCTCTATTTCAATCTCTGGGTGACTACGATTGGGCATGTTGCATATCCATTTTGGAAATTGCTCTGATATGCATTGTGCAAATGACATGCGAATGGGTCCTAAACAAGTAACAAAGTGTAGCATTTGAATGAAATAAAGAAAAATTGAATTGGATTTCATATATTTTGGGTAGGCATGTATCACTTCCAGCCCTCTCTACATAGGTGCGTACCCTCAATGTTTTAACCATAACTTAATGGTAATAAATCCAATTGTTTTAATTTCAATGGGAGCTTTTAGTTAGTCCTTAAGAATACCATGGTATCAAAAACCGGAGATTGCTCGTTATTATAAGTAGGCCTTATGTTCTAGTCTTTTTGTAGGTACTATAATAAATGATGTAAGAGTATCTTGAGGGACATTTAGTGCCTTAGATTTTAGGATTTTAGGTCCTTTAGAAGGATCTAAGATGTAATAAGGCCAATAATTTGTATAAATGCATTATTAATAATTTTATTACTGTATAATTCTAGATACATTTATTTTTCTTCGCACCTTTCGCACAACGTAATCTAGGATCTCAAGTATTTGGTATAGCCAAAACTGAACCTTGTATATGATTTTAGATTGAGCGAGGTTTTCTTTTTGTCAATTTTGGGATGGAGAGAGGTTTTGGAGGATAATTCTTAATTCACTAGGTAGATGACCTATAATTTTTTTGAGACACTTATAAGTACAATATTCTTTTCTAGAGTAAAATCAATCACGAGTCTTGGAGAGCCTAGATCTCCCATTGCTGAGGGCGAGCTTGAGCAACCATACACTAAGGAGACATGAGATCTCAATGTCAAAGCTTTTGGCATGGAGGACACTCTCAAGATGATCCTCAATGTCATCGAAAAGCAATAAGCACCACTAGTTAGGACTTTTTCACAATGGAAGCTCCATCTGTTGAACCATCAAGTACTCGAATTCCAATTATGGACATCGAAACATCTTCTAGTAGAGACGCCAAATGGAAAGCTAAAGACTTGAACCCATTAAAGTACCACGATCGAGTGAGCTCTAGGATGATGGATATGGTGAAGTAGTTGATTAGCAAGTGTAAGCAGTGCTTCTCCTTCTACAATATATTGGATGAAAAGAAAAAGATTCAGCATATTACTTACAATCCGATGGAATTTGCTCACGAATGGTGGAGAAAGATCCAACAAGATAAGATGGATCCGGCTACATGGGTAGAATCTAAAGTGATATTTTCTAATAATTTCATTCCACTTGGTGAGAGCACCCAAGAATTGGATGCCTTCTTCTTTCTAAAACAATGTCACCTCATTATGCAGAAATATGCAAACAAATACATAGAAATTATATTGAAGATTGTAGATCAAGTGCCAATTCCTTCAGGTTCAGACATTTGTGCTTGGTTTTCATGAGATGTTGCACCCACTAGTGTGCAAGGATTTCTACCACACCCTAAAAAAGGTTCTAAAGCTATTCTTGGTGCTAGAAGATGGGAAAGGCTTGCAACTACAACCTAGAGGATAGAAAATGATGTGGACCAGATTTAGGAAGCCTACATCTTTAGTCCCCATTTCTAATAAGCAAGTAAACCTATTATAGACTTTTAATTGTGGAAAGAAGGGTGTAGTATCTTGCATGGTAGAGAGAGAATTTTAGCACTCTAACTTGACATAGGAGCAAAAAGAGAAGTCTGATAGTGAGGGCCTTTATTAGAGATGCCTAGGGTGGAATTCATATCATTATGTCCAAAGAAGAAAAAGATATAAACGGTGATGGTGGTGGAGAAACAACATTCTTCTTTGTCACCCCATCGTCTCCTTCAAATTTTGATCTATTGGTTACAAAAACAAATATGGATCCTCCATCTAAAGATGAGAAACCCATTTTCAATGTCATAGATACCAAGAAGATAACCACTACAAGATATGGTCTTGTCGCTAATCATATAGAAGGGATATTAGCTCCCTGATACTAGAATAGAAGTCATAAAAAGGGATGTTAGTGGACATCCTATGATTTTTTTTTTTTGTACACAATCCACACACAATGTAATAAACTCTTTTTTACTCAAGAACTTAAGGTTAAAGGCAAGCCCATATGAGTATATCTATCAATCAGAGTGTTGATATATTTCAATAGTGATGTGTGTGAATAGGCTTAGGACCTCGGGAAACTTCTTTCATTATTTAGGAGGATTTTTTCCCTGACTTGTATATACATTTATAACCCTAACCGATCACTTCTCTTTGTACATTCACTTGGTAATACATTTTGTACTATGTTGTGCTCCAAGTCTCTTTTTCTTCCTTGTGATGTTCGTGTGGTTTTGTAGACCTCCAACTCCAACAATTGGTATCAAAGAAATTTGCTCGTTCATCTAGGTTGTCATTAACATCCCTATAATAATAGTCTCAGAATCACATGAAAATTGGCGATCATACTCCATGTGATTTGGATTTCAAAATATCTTTTCTTTGTGGCATCAAAATTTTGATATGAGCTTGTTTTGGCTTCCAAATGCACTATCACAATGATTGTGTAGGTAAGTTTTTCCATTTGTGCCAAACATATATAGAGATTTCAATTTCCCAATACAAGCACCTCAAAGTATGTTGCAGAATTAGGAGAGCTCTGTTCAACTTTTTGAGATACAATGACTTTCTACATCAAGGTAATTGGTCACTAGCCATGGTTGAAACCAATGATGTATTTTGCATGTTGAATGTTGAGGATAAGTTGGATGGTACTAATTATCCATTGTGGGTATATATGATGCATCATGTATTCATAGCAAAAGGGTTATGGAATATTGTGCAGGGTGTTGAAAAACCTCCTGCTACATGTGGAAATACAATTATTGAAATTGGTGCAGATGGCATTGGAGATGATGATCTTCAATCTTCTCATTGTGCTTCGGTCCTTATTGCACCTACTATAGAGAGAATTTGTTGCATGGAAGACATGCTCATGAACATGCATTGATAGTTTTGTCTATCAAACGTGCCATTATCCATCACATTCACTCCTACAAGACAACAAAGGATGCTTGGGATTCGCTTACAACTTTATGCTAGGAAAGAAATGAGGCTCGTGTTGCTTACCTCTAAAAATAGTTGAAGAGTGAGAATACCAATGAAAAAAATTCTATGGAAAATTTTTTGAAAAAGATTAGAGATTTAAAGGAGCAATTAATTTCTACTAGTGAATTCTTGCCTGATAGGTCACTTGTGTAAACTATTCTTAATGGTCTTGCAGATTCATATCAGAGATTTACTTCTACTCTTTGATTGATGATGAAACACAATCCAAATGCCTTAACATTTGAGGGGTTAGTCTCTTTTCTATTGTAGGAAGAGTGATCCAAGCAGAACATGCCAATTATGCATGTTGCATATCAAGCTTCATGAACAACAAAACAAAGAAGAAGAAACTTAGATCACAACACAATACATAATTTATTATCAATTAAATGAACAAAACTAGGATTTTAGCCATATATACAAGCCGAGGGGGGACCTTCGAAAGAGTTAAAAAGGTACCTCAATTGTTCTAAGTGTCTTAACACAAATCACTACCAAAATATATAAACAAATCCCCCTTGGGAGTGATGTGGTGAACAAGGAGCCTGCACTCATGTATGAAGAGGTTCCAATCAATGGGGAAAGAAATCAATCCACAAAAGGAAGTAAGAACAAAGATTTGTGGAAAGCTTCAAACTTCTCCCTTTGCAAAACCTTTGTGAAAAGGTCTTCAACATTGTCCTTTGTGGGCATATAAGCCAAATTGATCTCTCTAATAGAGAACCCCCCCTTAACATAATGATAGTGCACCTCAATGTGATTTGTGGAAGCATGGAACATAGGGTTGTGCATTCATCACAACTGTCAATGCTCTCTAACTGTTAGTAAAGATGGTGGTGGAAAAAGACTGATCCAAAACCCAAATCAACCAAAAGGCATATGAGCAACACACAATCAATAGTCTCTATGAAAGTTGCTCTATACTCAACGCCATAAGTAGAAGTGGCCATTGTAGGTTTCTTCTTGCTTAGGCACCATGTGAATGAGCTATAAAGCATGAAGCAAAGATCACTCATCGAGACATGCATGTCATTGCAAGCAACCCATTATGAGTCAAAAAAGCATGTAAATCTAGCAGTAATAATCCCCCTTAGGATAAGACAATCCAAGAAGTCAGATACCACTATCAAAAGATGCATTTAACTACCTGCCAATGCTTAACACCTAGACAATGCATAAACTTGCTCATTTGAGAGATAAAAAATTGAATGTCATGCCAAATCAGGCATAAATAGATCAAGCATCCAACAACATGTTGATAGAGAACAACATCAAATACATCTCCAACATCATGAAGACTCAACTATGAACCTATTTCCATGAGAGTGCCAATAGGTTTGCAATATTCAAGGTCAAAACACCCCAGTAATATATCAACATATTTTGTTTGATAGAAATCTATTTCTCCATCTCTTGCATAGATTGAATGCCCAAATAATGATGCACATACACCAAATCACACATCTCAAAAGATTCATGCAAATCAGCCTTAAATTTGAAAAATATGCTTCTCATTAGCATCAGTGAGCAGCATTTCATCCACATATACAACAATGATGAAAATTACATTATCTACATGCTTAACATATAAGGTTCTCTTAGTTGGATTGTTCTCAAAACCATTGGCTAGCAAGTATACATGTATTTTCTCAAAACAAACACTTGGTACTTGCTTCAAACCAGATCATCCCTTTTGAAACTCTGCACTTTTCTCATGTTGTTTTTGCACAAAACCATGGGGCTAAAATACATAAACTTCTTCATGTAAATCACCATTTAGAAATGTAGTTTTAATATCCAATTGATCTACATTCCAAGGATGATGAGCTTAAAGTGCCCAAATATAGTGGTCATTCAACATGTGGTAGTAAAGGTATCATCAAAATTAATGCCTCTCTTGAGCATAACCTTTGGCAACATTAAGCGTAGACTTATACCTATCAATTGTTCCATCAAGCTTATGTTTCAACTTGTTTAACCATTTGGTGTCAATGGAATTTTTGCATAGAGGAAAATCACATAACGGCCAATTACCATTCTTTATAATAGCATCATATTCTAATTGCATAGCAATCATCCATTTTTTTGAATTATGTGCTTCATCAAAAGAAATGGGCTCATTCTCATCACTAAGATTAGAGATAACCATTGCATATAACAATATGATGCAAAGCAAGCACTATGAGATCCTAAACAAGTATGATCTCACAAAGGTGCATCTAATTTGCTATCCATCAAAGTCTACACCACACATTTAGGCATCGTTTTTTCCTCTTCCATGTCAGCCCTCTATCAAAAACCTTATTATGTAAATCTTCATAAAAAATGGAATGATCTACATCATCATTCTGAACCTGTAAAGGTTGTGAAATTGCCTCATTTGGAGTAGCACTTGACTACCAACTTTTTGAAAGGAAGCATTAAATTGTCACACACACCTTTCAAGCTGGTACATGAAACTAAAGGTTGAATTGCATCTTCCACAAAAAAAAAACATCATGGATATTTAGTTTTTGGATGATAAAAACGATAGCCTTTGCTTTCAAAACAATACTCAACAAAAATACATTTCATGCTTTATCATCCAATTTGTTGTGTTGTTATTCAGGAACTAATGCATATGTGAAACAACCACACATAGATGATCAAAAGATGTCTTGCAACCATGCAAAGCCTCATATGGAGTGATCCATTTTAATGCTTTGGTGGGAAACCACTTAAGTAGATATGATGCACACATAACAACCTCAAGCGATTAGCTATGTGGTAAAGCCTAACTTTTGACTAGACATCTCATTGTTTCCATGCAAGACATGTTCTTTATTTTTGTACCTCCATTTTGTTGATATATATATGGCATTATACACTAATGGTTTATCCCACACTCAATCAAATGTTCATTATACTCGAAAGACATGTATTCACCCCTTGATGAGAATGGAGGGTGCCTAGTTTACATGCTCATAGACTTTAGCCCATGACCGAGAATTTTTTCAAATTCACATGAACACTTTGGACTTTTTCTTTCAATGGATAAAACCATGCATGCTTGGAAAAATAATGAATGAAAGTCACGATGCATAGGTAGTTCCCAATTGAAGATGTCTACATACGAGCACACACATCACATGAACAAGCCACAACTTATTGTTGGAGAAACAATCACTAATTAGACATATATTTGAAGGTAAAATCTTAGGAAGAAAAACCCCATGCCTATGTGAAGGGACAAATTCACAAGTGTATCATACTTGTAAAGTTAGTTCACTTTAGTTCTAGAAGTTTTTTCAAAAGTTACGGGAATGAGAAAGTCTATATAAGTTAGTTAGTATTAACTGACGCGGAGAGAAGAAGAAGGAGGAAGACAATGAGAAAGTGAGAAGAACTCATTTTTGTATGACTGAGTATAGTCGGGCTTCTCTGAGTGAGAAAGCATTTGTAAAACTTCTGAGTTTTTTATAGTTATGAGAAGAACTGAGTAAAGTTCTGTGTATGAGCCTCTCTCCATCATCTCCATGATTACCTACTGTGTGATGAGTTACAAAGATCAAGTTTTCCAAGCAACTCGATGCCTGGCATCGAATCTCTGTTGATAAGTCATATTTTCTTTTATATTTTTCATTCAGTACTGAAGTGTTTGAAAAACATGATGTTGTTGGAGCAACTCGATGCCTGGCATCGAATTCCAGTTGATAAGTCATATTCTAAGTGTGCATGAAATCACCTATAGTTTTGGTGTCCAAAAGATCAAGACTTTATGCGGGAAGTCGATGCCCGGCATCGAATCCCTGCTGAAAAGTGGCCAAAAACATCCCAAGTCGATGCCCGGCATCGAATTCTCGTTGCAAGTCGATGCTAGGCATCGAATTCTAATTTTAAACAGGCGCTCTTACTAAAACAGGTAAAATTTCCAGTTTTGGAAGGTCATACAGGGTCATCTTGTGAGAGTCATAACTTGAGTTCTAGAGATTCGTTTGATGCATATGATAGCTTGTTGGAAAGCTCTACTCTTCTAGTTTCAGCCTATAAAGTTTCACGGAGAAATAATACTTGAGCTAGGAGAAATTAGCAAAATACTGAAGGTATGTCATTTCGGTGACTAGGAATTTCTGTAGAAGCAAAGTTCTCACTTTAGGCTATCATTTCTCAAAGTTTGGAGTGGCAATGAGTTAATGGTGACCATACAGGTGTTCTAGTGTCACATTAATTCATTTCTTGTGGTGTTTCATACATCAACAAGTGGTATCAGAGCAGAAAGATTCTCGAGAGCAGAAGACGACAAAGGTACGAGAAGTTTTGTAAAGTTTTCCATTAAAGTTTGAAAGGTGAAGCATTTGAAGACACAAGGCATCAAAAGGTTACTTCAAAAGTATCCTCATACACAAAGAACTTCAAAAGGTATTATCCTTTATCCTTTAAGCTCATAGGTTGCAGCAGAAGGAAAGAACTATGGAAGATCATATCTCCATTGACAAACTGGACAGAGATAATTACCCCGCATGGGTAATGAGAATGGAAGCCTTACTTATGAGTAAGGATCTCATGATATATGTTACAGGTGAAGAAGAGAAGCCAGTATTCGAAGATGAAAGCCGACCAAAGAAAGAAGAACTAGATGCTTTAAAGCATTGGCAGAAGAAGGATGCAAGTGCAAAAGCATACATCTACAATACAATCTCTGATCATTTGCTACCACACATCAGAGGATTGGAATCATCTGAAGATATATGGAATGCATTGGAGTATCATTTCCAAAGTACTACTAAAGCACGTAAAGCAAGTCTATGGTCAGAGTTTACAACATTCAAGAAGAAGCCAAGTCAAACCATTAGTGATTATGTCACTAAGATGAAGGATCTAGCAGATAGTCTTGGATCCATAGATGAAGATGTTGAAGATCACAGATTGATTGCTCAACTACTTGCAGGTTTGAGAGGGGATGAAAGGTGGAAACCTTTTGTCTTATCAACAGAACTTTCATTAAATCATTATGTTCCAGATTTGAACCAGTTGCTTGGTTTGATGCTCACATATGAGCAAGACTTGAAGGGAGATGGAGATAAAGGACAAAGTTCTGCAATGTACATGAAGAACAAGAAGAAAGGAGATAAAGGTAAAGCAAAGGATGAAGAGGAGTCTAGTTCTCAAGCTTATTATGCAAGAGGTAAAGGCACTGGTAGAGGAAGAGCAAGAGGCTTTGGAAGAGGAAGAGGTAATCAAAATAACAACAAGAAGGCTTGTTGGATCTGTGGATTGAGTAATCATTTGGCTCATGACTGTTGGCACAACCAACAAGGATCAAACCAGAATCAAAACAACAATAGCAGAGGTCGAGGTGGAAGATATCAAAGTAATTTTCAAAGAGGTAGACAAAGTCAAAGAGGAGGCTATGGTAGAGGTGGAGGAAGAAGTTGGGGACAGAATCAATCCTACAACACCACCTACTACAACTATGCAAATGACACACAGAATGAAAGTCATACATCATTGATGATGAACTCAATCAACACATCAGATAAAGAAGATCTAAAGGTATTCTACATTGACTCTGGATGTTCTAATCATTTGTCAGGAAACATAGAATTGATGTCAGAATTGGAAAAAGGCATTTCTAGTCACACAGTTCAAACTGGTGATAATACAAGACATAGTGTACATTCAATTGGAAAAGTGAAATGCAAGAGTGCAGCAGATTTGCTAACCAATGTTTTGTATGTTCCTACAATACCTAAAAACTTGATTAGTGTGGGACAGATAGTTGAAAAAGGTTTTCAAGTCAGGTTTACAAATGAAGGAGTATTTGTGGAAGATCCAGAGAATGGATATAATCAGATTGTCTCTGGTAAGAAAGAAGGTAGACTCTTTACTTTAAGAGTGCAAGGGAACATTGGTCAAGCTTTGCTCACACATGGTGAAGGAGTGATTACAGAACTTGATCTCTGGCATAAGAGATTAGGTCACTTTAATGAAAGAGGAATTAAAGCTATGGTTGCTAATCAGTCTGTACTAGGATTACCAAATGTGCAAAGTCAACATATGGTTTATAAATGTGAAGCATGTCAAATGGGTAAAGCACACAGGTTACCATTTCAAAAGAAAGGTTTCAAACATGATGGAGTACTTGAGCTCATTCATACAGATGTATGGGGACCAACAAAAGAAGGATCTATCAATGGCTCAAGGTATTATGTTCTTTTCATTGATGATGCTACAAGATGGATAACATTATATGTTTTGAAGGAAAGATCAGAAGTGTTTGGAGCCTTCAAGCATTTTCATGCATATGCAGAGAGAGTAACAGGTCAAAAGCTTAAGAGACTGAGGTCTGATGGAGGGGGAGAATATTTCTCCCAAGAGTTCAATGATTATCTTTGGAATGCAGGTATTAAGAGAGAAATAACTTGCAGGTATACACCACAACAAAATGGTGTAGCAGAAAGAAGGAACAGGACTCTGGTTGAGTTTGCTAGAGCTATGCTAAAGGAGAAGAATTGTCCAGATTATCTTTGGGCTGAGGCTGTAAATACAGCTACATATCTTGTGAATAGATTACCATGTGCAGCTCTGAATGGAATGACTCCATATGAAGCTTGGTGGGGTAAGAAACCAACACTAGATCATTGTAGAGTGTTTGGATCAATTGCATATGCTTATGTGCCATCACAGCTTAGGCATAAACTTGAACCAAAGGCAGAAAAATATGTGTTCATTGGTTATGATGAAAAGCAGATGGGTTACAGGTTGTGGAATCCTCTAACAAAACAATTTATTGTTTCTAGAGATGTTACATTTGATGAACAGAAAAGTTGGTATGGAGATCAAAGTCATACAGCTGAAGAATTTGAAGAAGAGGTAAGAAGATGTGAGAAAGGAAAATCAATTGTGCAGGTAAATAGAGATGAAGACTATATGCAAGCAAGTACATCCACAAGTGGATTAACAAGAAGAAATGAAGAAGCTCCTATATTTGATGAAGAAGTGTATCCAGACACATATGAAGAATGTGAACCAAGAAGGTCAAGCAGGACTAGAAGACAACCAGAAAGGTATTCTTATGATACTTCTTACATAACTCAGAAGAACTATGCATATATGGTCAAAGATGATGAAGAACCTCAGAATTATGATGAAGCTAAAGGTAAGAAGCAATGGGAAGAAGCAATGAAGGAAGAGTTCAATGCACTGGAGGAGAACAAGACATGGGAACTTGTTCCTAAACCAAATGGTAAGAAAGTAATTGGAAATAAATGGGTTTATAAAGTGAAGAAGCTTGCAGATGGAAGTATAGCCAGATACAAAGCTAGATTGGTGGTGAAAGGCTATGCCCAGACCTATGGCATAGATTATGATGAGACATTCAGTCCCGTAGCTAAGATATCAACTATAAGGACAATCATTGCTATTGCAGCTTCAAAAGGATGGACTCTAAGTCAATTGGATATAAAGAATGCATTCTTGAATGGATACATATCAGATGAGGTATACATGGAACAACCTCAAGGGTTTATAGATTCCAAGTATCCAAATTTTGTTTGCAGGTTGAGAAGAGCATTGTATGGATTGAAGCAAGCTCCAAGAGCTTGGAACTATAGACTGGTGAAGTATCTCAATGATCTTGGATATCAAAGTTCAAAAGCAGATTCAAGTCTACTTATCAAAAGAACAGAGGAAGGTACAATCTACATTTGTATTTATGTAGATGACATTATAATCACAGGTACTTCAGATGAAGGAATCAAGGAGGTAAAGAGATTACTTGAAAAAGAATTCAAGATCAGTGACCTAGGAAAGTTATCATACTTTCTTGGAATGGAAGTTACTTATACAAATCATGGCATATATGTGTCACAAGAAAGGTATCTTCTGAACTTGTTGAAGAAGTTTGATATGGAAAATTGCAGAGAAGCTTCAACTCCACTTGAAGTTAATCACAAGCTCAGTAAATATGATGGTGCAGAATACAAAGATATGAGGAAGTATCAATCTCTTGTGGGTAGTTTGATTTATGCTACACTAACAAGACCTGATCTTAGTTATGCAGTGGGAGTTTTGTCACAATTCATGCATTGTCCAAAGGACCCACATTGGATTGCAGGTCAAAGAGTTCTCAGATATATCAAAGGAACTATAAAGGAAGGATTATATTATCCTTTTACATCAGATTTGAAGTTGAGAGCCTATAGTGATTCAGATTGGGCAGGTAACCAGGATGACAGAAGATCAACTCATGGTTACATGATATACATTGGTGATAAGCTTGTAAGTTGGTGTTCAAAGAAACAACATACAGTAGCATTATCATCAACTGAAGCAGAGTACAAAGGACTTGTGGAAGCAGCTAAGGAAGTCATATGGATGCAGACATTGTTCAAGAGCTTAGGCATTGATCAAGGTACACCTACAATACATGGAGATAATATGAGTTCACTTTATCTTGCAGCAAATCCAGTTTTTCATGCAAGGACAAAGCACATAGAGATACATTATCATTTTCTCAGAGAAAAGGTAATGGAAAAGGAGATTGAAGTGGAGTACATTTCTACTAAAGATCAGTTAGCAGACATAATGACAAAGAGCTTGGATGGTGTGAAGACCAGCAGATTCAAAAGCATGGCAGGAGTAAAAGAAAAGAAGAAGATATGAAGAAACAGGGAATGTCAATTAGTGATTGAGGGGGAGCTGTTAGAGAAACAATCACTAATTAGACATATATTTGAAGGTCAAATCTTAGGAAGAAAAACCCCATGCCTATGTGAAGGGACAAATTCACAAGTGTATCATACTTGTAAAGTTAGTTCACTTTAGTTCTAGAAGTTTTTTTCAAAAGTTACGGGAATGAGAAAGTCTATGTAAGTTAGTTAGTATTAACTGACGCGGAGAGAAGAAGAAGGAGGAAGACAATGAGAAAGTGAGAAGAACTCATTTTTGTATGACTGAGTATAGTCGGGCTTCTCTGAGTGAGAAAGCATTTGTAAAACTTCTGAGTTTTCTTATAGTTATGAGAAGAACTGAGTAAAGTTCTGTGTATGAGCCTCTCTCCATCATCGCCATGATTACCTACTGTGTGATGAGTTACAAAGATCAAGTTTTCCAAGCAACTCGATGCCTGGCATCGAATCTCTGTTGATAAGTCATATTTTCTTTTATATTTTTCATTCAGTACTGAAGTGTTTGAAAAACATGATGTTGTTGGAGCAACTCGATGCCTGGCATCGAATTCCAGTTGATAAGTCATATTCTAAGTGTGCATGAAATCACCTATAGTTTTGGTGTCCAAAAGATCAAGACTTTATGCGGGAAGTCGATGCCCGGCATCGAATCCCTGCTGAAAAGTGGCCAAAAACATCCCAAGTCGATGCCCGGCATCGAATTCTCGTTGCAAGTCGATGCTAGGCATCGAATTCTAATTTTAAACAGGCGCTCTTACTAAAACAGGTAAAATTTCCAGTTTTGGAAGGTCATACAGGGTCATCTTGTGAGAGTCATAACTTGAGTTCTAGAGATTCGTTTGATGCATATGATAGCTTGTTGGAAAGCTCTACTCTTCTAGTTTCAGCCTATAAAGTTTCATGGAGAAATAATACTTGAGCTAGGAGAAATTAGCAAAATACTGAAGGTATGTCATTTCGGTGACTAGGAATTTCTGTATACATTTTTGGAAGGTGCCTCAAGTTTGGTCAAAGAGGATACCATTTTTTATTTCATTAGGCAAAGAAAATTGTCAAATTCATATGATCAAAGTGTGCATGCCAAATCTTTGCATCTCGCATAGCCTAAGAATCATGAACTAAACATGTTGAATCATTCACAGATTTTGCATAGTCTATGAGCTTATATGGCCCCTGACATAAAGTTCCAAAAACAATAACAACATCACGATTTGAGAGATCATGAACTACTTATCTATCACCAAGAAATTTTACAACCAATCCAATCTTGCCTAATTCCGAAACTCACAACATATTTTTCTTGATCCCTATCACATAGCACATGTGAGTGTTCCCTATAGGGGCAAGCTCAAGTAAACTAAAGAAACTATGTTGTGAGGTAATATATTTGGTTGTGCCACTATCAAAGTACCAAACATAAGAGTCTACTACATACATACATTTCTCATGAGAAGATGGATCATAGTAGCAGAAAATAGTGAATGCCCATTCTTCATTTTGAACAAGATTAGCAAACTCTATTTTAGGTGTAGAGGCATCTACAAAAACCATTCAAACCTCTTTGTTCTCTGCCTCTTTCAGCTAGTTCAGGACAAATATTTATGACATGATCATTTACCTTACAATACTTGAAAATTTGTTTTTGCTTTCATATTTTCTTGTCATCTTTTTCTTCATTCTTTGATTGTGTAGCATTAGCAGCTTTGTGCTTACTAGCAGCTGAGATCCATTTACATTTTCCTTTCTGACTTGCTAAGAAAGCTTGATCTATGACTAAATCCTCAAATGAAGGCATTTTGACTGCCTTTCATCATCAATTGAAGAGTAGAAGCAAAACGTAGATATGGATCGAGATGAATGTTAAGACCAATTTGCATAAGTGAATTATCAAGCAATATTTCATTAGGAAAAATCAATTGCTCCTTCAAATCTTTGATCTTTGTCAAAAAAAAACTCTCCATTGAATCTCCTTCATTCATATGCTCTCCAAGTGGTTTTGGAGGTAAGCAACGTGAACCTCATTTTTTTCTTAGTATAATGTTGTAAGAGTATCCTAAACATCTTTTGTTGTCTTGTAGGAGGTAATGTGAGAGATAATGGCATATTTGATAGACAAAGCTATCAATTTATATGCATGTGCATCTCTACCATCCTAAAATATTTTCTCTACAATAGGTGCAAGAGGGACTCTAACACAACCAGGAAATTCAAAGTCATCATCTTCAACACCATCTGCAATATCTTCAATCAATGTATTTACAAGTGTAGTAGGATGTTTTTCAACACTCTACACAATATTCCATATGCATTCTACCAATACATGATGCATCATATATGCCTTAATGGGTAATTACCACCATCCAACTTACCCTCAACAACCATCACTGCTTCCAACCATGGCCAATGACTAAATACCCTCATGCAAAAAATTAACTCTATCCCAAGAAGTTGAACAAAAATATCCTATCGAGCTATGCTAGACCTATAGCTGACTTTGAGATGCTTGTACTCAAAAATAAATAAATAAATAAATAAATATATATATATATATATATATATATATATATATATATATATATATATATATATATATATATATATATATATGAATCAAAAGGAAAAAATTGCCTACACAGTCATTTACGATAGTGGCGAAAACAAGATGAAGTCAAAATGTTGATGCCACATAGTGAAGTTGTTTTGAATTCCTAATTTCCCCAAGTATGCTCACCAATTTTCATGCAATTCTAAGATTTTGACCAAAAAGGTGTTGAGAATTCCCTAGATGAATCAGAGATGTACTCTGATACCAAATGTTAGAGTTCGAGGTCTATGAAAGCACATGAACAACACAAGGAAGAAGAAAAAGCGTGGAGCACAATAGAATACAAAATGTATTACCAAGTGAATTTACAAACATAAGTGGCCTATTAAGGTTATAGGCTTATATACAAGCCCGGAGGAAAATCAACCTCCTAAAAGAGGGCAAAAAATACCTTGGTGATCTTAAGTGTGTTCACACACATCACTACCAAAATATGCCAGCACCTTTAAGCCTTCGCTTGTTTTCATGTTTCATGATGATTTTATAACCGTATCCTGAGGATTATGGACCTATTACATGGCTTAATCGTTTCTTGATAATTGATTTATATAGATATTTCTGAATTTATATACTGGCAAGGAGTTGTTTCAGTTTTAAGGAAAAAAAATGCATATGTTCTCTCATTCAAACTGTATATTCTTAGATTCGATTAACGTGAACGTTCAACTTCACTTTCTACCTAGACTCATCTCTCAAAATTTCATGAGATGTCAAACCATGAGTATACATTGTAAGAGATTGCTTTAGTTTCAATTCCCTAAAGTAAAATGGAAAGGGAGAACCTCTCTTAAATTTGAAATAAGTGCGTAAATTGTGGATATATATATATATATATATATATATATATATATATATATATATATATATATATATATATAAAGAGAGAGAGGGAGAGAGGGAGAGAGAGATCATAAAGAGGATTTTTTTAATGTTTTTTTGTTGAACATCATGATCTCATTATCTACATAGTCATTGCAATCTTCTTCAAGGATTCTATCGTTTATATATATATATATATATATATATATATATATATATATATATATATATATATATATATATATATATATATATATATATATATAGGAAGTTAAACAATAGCCTACTCTCCCATATCTTAATTAAAATAAAGGAAACAATTGTATAGGTGAACGGGTCTAGCACCCATGGGACCCCTCGAATCCCACAACGCAGGGAAAGAACATACAAAGTTAGATGGTTTACAAAGAAGGCTGATAACCCTCTCGTCGCCCTCATGCAGGGCCCACTTGGATTTAATCTTGTTGTTCTTGAGGAAAAACACTCTATGATGCCTAAAATATGGGACCTTCTTACAATTGGAAATTCTTTTGCCTAGGAGGAAAAGAGATTTCTCGATAGACAATTCCTTAGGACGGTTTCCAAAATTGGAAACACACCTCTCTCTCCAAATCTTCTAGAGGGTCTCACCTCTTATAGCATTCCACCATGATGAGGAGCAGCCAATCAGCTTGCCGAGTAATGCTTGCTTACAATTGATTTGTTCCTATAGCAGCAAGATTTTTTCAAGGATTTGCTAGATGGAGATAGATTTGGGGCACGAGAAGAAATGTGTCCCAAATCCTCATTGTCGTGATGGCACTACTTGAGCCATGGCAGACCCCACAAATTTTCCTCGCCTTTATATTAGTCGAGATTCCTCGGTGAAGGATTTGCCACATGAGCACTAACTTTTTTATCTTGATGAGGGGTGCTAGAGAGACATGAACTTGAGATCCCATTGCAAGCCCTTCCAAGTAAGACAACACTTCTTATTAAGCATGGTATGATAGTCCAAATTCTCCTTGATTCTTAGAATTTTGTTCAGGCTATCTTCCTTGTGCCATTTAAGACCCTCATGTTGTGGAGGGTCTTGCCCATGAGGAAATGGGTTTTTGGGTGTTCCCAAGCGAGGCATCTGCTTTGCAAAAGGATCCATTCTTCATAGTTCACTCTTATTTCTAGATCGATATCCTCAAATCTAATCCATTGGCTAGTTTCTTGCTTGCATAGGTGTTTCCAATATTGGAATCCCTTGTTCTAGAGCTTCTTAGCTTTTTGGAAGTTCCAAGACTCCACACCTTTGATGCCCTTGATAGGGAACCAGATCGAATCATTCTATCTTATATGTGGTGCCCATTTCCATTCTTCACTCATTTTGACAAACCGTTTGACCTCATTCCAAATCTTCCACAAAGAGCACACCAGATTGAAGCCTTTAGGAGACATCGGAAGCGGGGAGAACAAAAGGGTGAGAAAGATTGGATCCTTCCAACCTGGGAGTCCCACCAACATAAGAGCACTCTTATTCCTAAAGATAAGCATGGCCGAGAAGGCCTCACTGTTGCACCAAGCTTTGATAAGCCATTTGGCCACCAACTTATTTACCATGCCTTTGATGTCCAAAATGCCCAGACTGCCACGATCCTTTTGGCTAATATAGGTAGTCCATTTAATTTTGGGGACACCTCTTCTATTGGGGTCACCTATCCACCAAAAGTTTCTGCAGATTCTTTCCAATTTGATAATCTCTTGATCCTTTGGTCTTCAGTAGGATAGAAAATAAATAGTCGATGATATAAGGAACATATTAATTATTGTAGCATGCCCTATGAGGTTGATCTGCATATCTTTCCAATAGGCTAGCTTGTTATCGAGCTTAGAGAGGACCCAGTTCCATCATTGGTCCATCAAAATGCCAAATCCCATAGAAATACCTAATAGCAAGAATATTTTCCCCCTCAAGATCATCCGACAGCCCTAATCAACAAGAAATTAGGGCATAGTTTGATAATGGCTCTGAAAGCGATTTTAGAGTGGTTTATTTTGGATCCTCACACCACATAGAATGTGTTTAGGAATCCCCAAAACGTATCAATGTTGGTCGTATCATTATGCACAAAGGCATTTGTGTCATCTGCAGATAGTCTCATGATCATTTGGCCTTGATTGAGAGGAAGCAAGAGACCTTTAATATGGCCTAAGTCCATATGATGCTCCACAAGGCAGGTGAACCCCTCCATAGCAATAGCAAAAAGAAGAGGAGCCAAATGGCATCCTTGTTTGATAGAGCATTTTAATCTAATAGCCTTTGATAATTGGTCATTGATATTTATCTACATCAATGCATTTCCCAGCAGGGTAGAGATCATCTTAGTGAATTTTTTACTGCAATCGAGGTCTTTAAGAGATTGGAGAAGAAAGTCCCATTCAAGCTTGTCATAAGCTTTGTTGAAGTCAATCTTAAGGAAGATAACATCTTGACTAGACTCTTGAGCAAAATCGAGACCTTCCCAAATATCAATAATAGCTTCCAGGATGGATCTACCCTCAATGAAGCCTTTTTGTTCCTCACTTAACCAACTTTGTAACTCGCAAGAAATTATGTTGGCAATAACTTTAGCAAGGATCTTGTAGCCTGTTTGTAGCATCATAATCGAGAGCCAATTTTGAATCCTCTTTTTGTTTTTATTTTTTGTGAATAAGCTTGATGACACCTTTGTTCAAATATTCGGGAAACACACCAAAAGACAATGCCTCTTGCCACACCAAGCATAGTGGAGTGGCCACCACTTGTCTGAAGGCCTTGAAAAACTCATTGGTGAGGCCATGAGGACCCGGGCTTTTTGCATTAGGTAGCAAATTGATGATGTCTAGAATATCAATATCTGAGATGGAAGATTCAAGAAGAGTCTTCAAATTATGTGGGATTCTTGTTGATTTAACTCTTGAAATGGTCACCATACAATCACGGATGCGGAGACAAAGAGGCTCAAAACCTCGAGGAGTTCGGAAAAGTGGTTGACAATCACTGAGCTATTTTCTTCTTCCATCTTGCATTCAACCCTATTGATGTCCATCAAGCAGGGGATAGCATCCTTAAATTGTTTCCTTTTTAAGAGGCCACACATCTCTTTAGTAGGTTTTTCAGCCTTATGAGCCCACCACTCTTTGAAGTATACTTGTAGATTTTTCCTTCGAATTTCTTCCTCGTATCTCAACATGCCTCTGATTTTTCATAGCCCCATCTAGTATTGAGATTTGCTTTTGTTCACTTCCTCCTTAAGAGCCCTCACTCTTTGGTAGAGCTTTTCTCTTCGCATGTGATGAACATAATGCAGAGTCTTCTGGGTCCTGCCTAGGATATGACGCGTCTTCATAACTACCATTAGGAAAAAAAGTGAACCCTGCATGGGCCTTGTAAGGATTCCTAATTTTTAGGGATTAATCTTAATCTTGTACTTTGTTAAGGGGACAAAGTGCATTTAATAGAGCACTTTTTGGTAGGCTGAAGTAGGCTTTTTTTTAGGCTGAGCTAGGACCTTCTCTCTCTTTTGCACATAGAGAGAGAGAAAAACCACTTTCCACCTCATCAAATCCGTCCATCTTTATGAATAAAAAAATGAGTTTTCAGAAAAAGTCTCTTTTTCAGCTATTCTTTATTCAAAATGGCCCATACTTTTATGTATATGTCAGAACTTAATTTTTTTAGTCTTATTTTTATAAAAAATACTTAAAAAACATACTTTTCAAAATCCCTCCAAAAGTTAAGTGCCACATCATCAAACTCGTAACTTTGGTTGCCCCAAAACATGAATTTTTGAAAAAAAACTCATTTTCCCTCTAACATACTGAAAAAAGTCATTTTGACCTATCCACATACCAAAACACACTTTTTTTCTTGCACACAGCTACTGTACTAGCCATTCCAGCCATCTCTGTGCTTCTTCCCATTCGGTGCTGGAGTTTTGGAACATCATGGTGCTCACATGTATTACGAACATGACACCAGCACCAGCGCGTGCTCCTCACTCAAAGAGTGTACATGTTCGTGTTCCTACAGAATTTGCACCAACAACTGGAGGTAGCAATGACATAGATTCTCAAAATGCACGACGTGCAGCTGGAGAGAAGAATATTGATCTTTGGGTCCATGGTGCTTTGTATCCCTTGGATCCAATGCCTAATGTTCATCCTAGATTCCATACTATCTCCACATTTCTACATTCCTTGGTTGCGGTGAAGATGGACTGCTAGGCTATTGCAAGCGATTGTCTAACCATTCTACATCTATAGCAAATTATTGGATGCAACAATGTCATCACAACCATTTCAAGATACACAGTTTAGAGAGTGCTATACACACTTTAGAAAGTGCTATCACATCTTTGGATGAGCACAATAATAGACTCCAACAAGATGTGGAAGAAAAGGAGAGCACAATTACAAAGTTAAAAGCCAATCTTACACAACTAAAAGAGACTCCACTTGTGTTGACAGGATGCGGGAAGAAGCAAGTATGGACACATATGCAGATCTAGCACTGAGGCTACTCTTCATTTTTTCCAAAAAAACCCCAACATCATTCTAAAGTGATTCTCATCACTACAAACCCTTGTAAATATCTTTTCACCTTTTTGTAGCTCCATTTTGTACAAGCCGAGGAGTCCTCGAGCTTGGGGAGCCTTAGATGTAGTTGCCTGCCAATTTTCATAATTTTTAGATCTTGTTTGGGCCCTCAAATAAGCCCCGGAACCTAATTTTTAACTAGGCCGGACACTAGGTCTGAACAGGGCCAAAGCTAGTCAAGAACTATAAATAGAGCTAGAGAGCTCATTTTTGGGGTTAGCTTCTTGTAGTTTGAGCTTGTATGAGAACTTTCTTGCAATAGAAGTGATTCCATTGTCTTACTCTCTTTGTTCTTGCTGTGTGTGCGCGTGTGTGCGTATGTGTGTGCATGCTTGTGTGCTTCTCACTCACGCACTTGTGCTTCCACTTGCTCGTGGTCTTCATACCATCCTCATGTCTTCCCGGATTGACATTAAAGGAGGTGCTACTCATCACTGAGCAACACCAAATTTTGGCGCCGTTGCCGGGGATCGAGCTTTGAGGACGAGCGTGTGATGGTAAGACGTAGAGAGGACGCGTTGGAATGGTAAGTAGTAGGTAAATTTCTGGTTTTTCTCCATCTCCATCTCCACCTCCACCTCCTTCCCCACTACATATCCCCCCTTCCCTTCCTTTCCCTCATTTGTTGTGTGTGAGTTTGAGAGAGAGCGATTGTGTGTGTTAGCATTTGTGTGTTTTTTGCATGTTTTTTGCAGGTACCAGCTCCATCACCATCTCCAGCCAGCTCAGCAGGTACAGAAACTGCCTACACAGTCCCCGAGGCGTTGAGCTCGAGCTATCGCGACACTCCGAAAAGCTCGACCTCTCACGATTCTGAGTGCACCACGGCATTGCGCAGGCCTAGAGCTCCTAGAAACCCTAGATAGAACAGGAAAATTTGCCATATCTCGAGCTATCGCGACACCCCGCGAGGTATCGCGACACCCCGCGAGGTATCGCGACACCCCAAAGTATCGCGACACTCCGAGGTATCGCGACACCCCAAAGTATCGCGACACTCCGAGCTATCGCGACACCTCAAGGTATCGCGACACTCCGAGCTATCGCGACACCTCAAGGTATCGCGACACTCCGAGCTATCGCGACACCCCAAGGTATCGCGACACTCCGAGCTATCGCGACACCCCAAGGTATCGCGACACTCCGAGCTATCGCGACACCCCAAAGTATCGCGACACTCCGAGCTATCGCGACACCTCAAGGTATCGCGACACTCCGAGCTATCGCGACACCTCAAGGTATCGCGACACTCCGAGCTATCGCGACACCCCAAGGTATCGCGACACCCCAAGGTATCGCGACACTCCGATGTATCGCGACACTTCGACCCGAGCTATCGCGATACATGGCCTTAACGCACGAAATTTTAGGGTGAAATTTTTGGAGTAAAATTGAGGTACAATTGAGCTTAGTTTTGGTCACATTGGAGTAACATTAGAGCCTTAGAAGGGGGACAAGACCTAGGAACCTGTGAGGAAATCCCTGACCCCTGAGAGCCTGTTTGACCCCTATTTGCCTGAATGGTCACAACTTGACCATACGAACTCCGATTGAGGAGATTTTGGTCTCGTTGGAAAGCTCGTTGAGAATCCTACGTGGACCTCGACTGGTTTTTGTAAGAATCGTACGTGGAGTTTCAGGACATGCATTATTAAGTTGACCTTTAGGTGGAACTAAGTGGTTCTCAGATTCAGGGGGTACCGTGAGTTACTCCAGGGGGACTAAAAATATTGATGTGTGTCTTCCGATTACTTGTGGTAATAAAGCTATACTAACTGGTGAGTTTTTGTAGGAACTTGGTGTGCGCTCAAGGCCATCCAAAGCAAGCTAGCAAGGGTGAGTACCAGGCTTGGGAGAAGGCTTCCTGGGCTTGCATAGCTGTCGGGTCAACCAGCTGATTGAGGTTGGAAGATCTCATAACCCTCCTTTGTCAATTCCTAGCCTAGGCTAAGTACGACTTAGGTGTGGAAATTAACCAGGGCAACGTTAGGCACGAAGTAAGTCCAAGAGAATTAATCAACCAAGTGCAAGAAAATAAATAGGTCTTAAGTGCGAAAACACTAAGGGACAAAAAGGTAAACGGGAATCGATCACTCATCAAGTGCGGAAATTCATTAAGTACTCCTGACGACGCAATTTCAGACAAGACCATAAACATACTATTCAACTAAAAAGGACAAAGTAATTGGGACAAAATCAACCTGCAACGAGAGTGTGCTTGGGTTCCAGGGGGTGAATAAGTCAGGCATATGAACCTTAGATCAGGCAGACACTTAGGCCGAGACAGACAAAGCCTCAGATCTTCTGAAGCTAGTGTCAATCACACTGCCAGGTCTTGGGCCCAGCAGTTGAGTGATTACCCATACACTGCCAGATCAGAAACAAGTGATTCTGAGATGTCCTATCACATGGAGAGATCAGTAGGTAGTTCAGGGTTGGCATATCTAGAAAAGCCAGAGGGGCCTTATAAGACTCAGTTGGAATATATCAGGACGAATCGTCTAGGTGCTCGCATCTACGAAGACGGACTGAGAAGATCAGTGGTCCAGATTAAGAACCCCGACCAACCCCATGGAATAGACCACCCGGTAGTCAAGTTTGAGAATGGAGCATACCTAGATAAAGAGGGGACTATATATGTAGTCACCACTCTTCCCGATAGAACTGATGAGTTTGGAAATGTGATTGCGGAGGCCGACATAGGAGATATAGAGCAAGGGAACTTAGAGAGAGAGCCAAGAACTCCCCGCGGTAAGTCTGTCTTGACCAGAATCATGACTCCTGAGTGGATTCCACAAGATAATAAAAGCATAGATCTGCTTTTAAATCGGGAAACCGATGAGGCTTTTTGGAGATATAGAACCTCTCAACCCCAGGAGGGGAACACCCTCACAATCTACGAGTTTAAAGACCCTGATAGTCCAGGCCAAGTAACCTACCTAGACACTGCATCAGAGAGAATCTTCGTGGTCACTGAGCAGGGCAGACATGCCTACACTTGGAAGGGTGAATTTGTTTTTCCCCAACCAAGGTCTAATGTATCCTTTGGTCATCAAGGAACTGGGACCTCCCACGCTCATGGCGCTCAAAGAGATAGAGGTAGAGACAAACCTGAGGTAAGTTTTGCCAACTCCCTGGGAAGAGAAAGAACGGGAACAGAAAGGAATAGAGTAGAAACTGAGAGACATAGAACCCCTTGGAATCACCGGGACATTGATGATTTTCCTTTGCCAAGGCCGAGAGAACACACTAGGACCCTACGACCAACCCAACTTGTGAAGTCCATGAAGAATTATTTCGATGGCACGGGAGACCCTTATGACCATGTGGCCGAATTTCGACAAGTGTTGAAAGCTGAACAAGTGGAGGACCTATTCACACAATATAATGCTTTCGGTCTAACCCTTAGGAACACTGCCCTCACTTGGTTCCAACCACTGAATGAGAGGCATTTCAGAAACATAGACCAACTCTTAGAGGCCTTTATTGTCGAGTTTTCTAAGAGTGGAATCAGGCATAACACCTCCTCACTAATTCATAGCTTCAAACAAACACCTCAAGAGACGGTCAGACTAGCTGGAAGAAGATTTAGACAGTACCTGGAGAGATGCCCTATGCCAGAGTTACCCACACCAGCCAAACAAGTGGCCTTGTTCCTAGATGGATTGTTGAGCACTAAGCTCAGGTCATATGTGTACCTGAAGGACCCTAGAACGATAGAGGAGTGCGTGCGCATGTGCATAGACATTGAGGACAATCTAGGTGAAGAGTTAGAACTATCAAAAATCTATAAGGATTCTGATAGCTCTAGTAAACAGACATCAGGTCAATCCACATCCATCGAGGAACTTGCAGAGAAGGTAGCCCAAAAACTAGGTGTCTCTAGTAAGCAAATTCCGAGATTTGCCCCAGTTAAGCGGTGTTACAATTGTGGCGGCGAACATATGGCAAGTGTATGCCCCATTATGGCCCAACCTCAGGCGAACCTTAGTGGCCAGTACTGCACCATAGAGCGCAGGTACACCAATCACTCGGCACAGGACTGTCCATATAACAAACAAACTGTTAGGCAAAATTATCCTCAGTCATATCCACAACAGGGGAGATACCAGAATCAGTACCCATCGCCACAATACAACAGACCGCAACAAACTTATCAGCCACCTTATCAAGGGCAGCAGAGACCGCAACCAGTCCTAGTGCAACAACCCCCTACTCCAACCAATGTGATCCCAGTGAAGTACGCCTCTACTGAAGAAAATCCGAATAGAGCCATAGTCCCAGTCACCCCATTGCTATCAGACAGTGACCCCAGTGACCATAGTTTTGACTCCGCACATATTGATAGCCCACAGGCTTACTACATGCAGTCACCCGAGCATAACGAGTCATACTACTATAAGGACCCAAGTGAAAATAGCGGGGAACCGGAGTATTCTAATGTCATGTACACAAACCCCAACTCCAGACCTCAACCTAGGCAGGTACGACCCCCATTTCCTAGAGGGCCATGTTTCAGATGTCAGGGAGATCACCTTGTACGTGACTGTCCTCTACCTGTCCCTACACTACCTCAACCAGTGACCATTCAGGGCTTTTGCCAAGACTGCGGGAAAGAGCATCTCCTACGAGATTGCCCAAAAAACCCCAACAACATGCCTAAGATCACTCCTATCAACGTTGTGGGATTAGTAGTAGACTCCATAGGAAGCGTGACTTCCACTGCACCTGTGCAGGTGATCACAAGAGCCCAGGCACTTCAACAACACCAAGGTGTTGGTCCCGAACAGAGCCCTGAAGTGAGTGAGACAGAGAGCATAACCAAAAAGAGGACTAGAGCCTGGAAGGAGAGTCGTGAAAGGATGAAGAGGCAATGGGCAAAAAAGATAAACGAACTTGAAGAAAGCTTGAGAGAAACCAAGGCAAAACTCACAGAGATCACATCTCAACCGCACTCCCACACACTTCCACCATTACCTCCCCCATCACCCTCCATTCCTCCACCATCTAATACACCCCACGTAACCCACCCACCACCCCGAGTAGGATCAGTATTAGCTGACCCCACTCCTGAAGGCTTGGACATGATGTTCAAGGCCTACCAGGCTCGACTTCAAGAAGGGCCAACAGCTGCAAACCTAGACAGGAGTTACCCTAGAGCCGACTTAGAGATTGAACGAATGAAGATGTGCATGAAAATGGTAGAACAAGCTCAAGCTATACTTGAGACTAGCCAAAAGTTCAATCAGACAAACCCTGTCAAGCCAGACTTGCATTTCCAAGGCTTACTAGAAAGATTAGAGCAGTTGGTAAACAAATCACAAGTTTCTTTACCTCCACAGGCTCAACCAGTCGTTGAAAGAGGACGCTCACCACAAATGGTAGCTTATGTTCCTAATTCTACGGATGCTGGAATACCTCCTTCAATACAACAGTACTCTCCAGAGTTCTTGCGGGAAATACAAGAAGAGAAATGGGCCAAGGAAAAGGGTGATTCCCCTCCTATTCCTGAGATTGATGACCTTCATGATCAATTTCCCCAAGACATTCCCTCTATCTATGGGGATCAAGCAGAGCAACAAGAGGATGAGAGATTAGATTTTGAATCTAATTCTTTACAAGAGTTGCCTCATTTCACAGGCCAATGGGAATCTGAATCTCTCCAGATCAGAGCGCCCACGATATTGGTAAGAAACGAAGACTCAGTGATTCCCAGGAACACTGATGTTGTGAAAAACACTAAGGTTCAATGTCACCTCACTGTAGAGGAGCTGCTCAAGGCAAAACCGGAGCTCTGGAATCATGTGAAGGATCAGGTTCCAGAACTTGAATCCAATATACCAAAAGTAGGCTCTAAGCAGAAAGTTCCTGAGATACCTCTCGACAAGATAGGAGACATGAGCGAAGGTGAAGAAGGTAACACTTATCTTCCGATCACCTATCAGGGTTACACAACCAAAGCAATCGTGGATTCGGGTGCCGGAGTTGCTATCGCGACCATCTCCCTATGGAAGCGATGGGGCAAACCCACCTTAAGACCAACGAGAATGAAACTTCAAATGGCAGATGGTCATTTTGAAAGACCTCTCGGATTGCTTGAAAGGATAACTCTAACCACTTGTGGTGTGGAGTTTGAACATACGTTTGCTATATGTGACTTTGAGAAGAATAATGTTTACGAGATGATCCTAGGAAGACCTTTCCTACGACAATTGCAAATAGTACAGGATTGGGGAACCAACTCCTTGTACTTACAGCACTTAGGGGTCACCACCAAGGTCAATCTGAAGGATCACACCTTCAGAGATGTACCACCCCTACAGTGGAATCCTATCCACAAAGCGAAAGAAGATTCTATCTCCGTGCATTCTGGAAGTTCACCTGAACCATCGTGGTTGCATGAAGATACTCACTTGTGGATGTGCAAGGTCGCTGAGGAAGAGGAAAAGCGCCTAAAAGCGAGAGAAGAAGGAAATCCCCTAGGAGATAGACCAATAAAAGACCCAGCCTATACACCGATGATATTTCCAGATGAGGAATTTGAGCCTCATGGTTGGGCAGAAATCTTAGCTACCATGGACATTGCAGTCAATGAAGAACAATGGACACCTCATTGTGATGAGGAGGGTTATGACATTTCAGTGTTCATGTGTCAGCCCTTGTTGGAAGAGTGTGATCCTAGTGAGTCCATGGACGAAGAAGAGAGTGACGATGATCTAGAATCCATTGTGATGGATACTTACTTTGACTCAGAGGAACACTACTTAGAAGACATAGGAGTGTTAACCCAAAAGGAAGAAGAACCCCTTGCGAGTATTAAAACGATAAATTCAAAGAAAGGAAGTGAAGGAAGTCAAAAGAAAAAGAAAAGGAAAGCAGTAAGACCAGAAGAGGAAGAATCATTGTTTGAAGTACCAGAAAATTTCAAGAAATATGAAGTGGAAGACCGGAAAATTTTGGTACGAATGCCTAAGAGAGAGGCCATTATAGGAGAAGCATATGACAATAAAGAAAAGACCAAAAAAATTGTAGTGACCATTGAAGGGAACGAAGAACGATGTACGTACATAGGAGATGACCTAAGTGCAGAAGAAGAAGCAGAGCTCGTAGCCCTATTAAGGGAATATAGGGATGTGTTCGCATGGCATTATAGAGACTTGAAAGGAGTAGATCCAGAGATCTGCTCTCATACGATTCCGATGACCGCCGATGCTAAGCCCACCAAACAAAAGCCCTACACATATAATGACAATTATGCGGCCAAAATAAAAGAGGAGATTGACAGGCTGATTGAAGCCGGATTCATCTATGAGATTGAGCATACTGAATGGGTGTCCCCTATCGTAGTGGTGCCCAAGAAGAATGGGAAATTGCGAGTGTGCATTAACCTTAAAAAAGTTAATGCCGCTACGATCCGAGATAGTTATCCTCTTCCAATCACCGAACATCTTTTGGAGCGTGTTGCAGGCAAGGAAGTTTACAGCTTCCTTGATGGATTTTCAGGTTACAACCAAGTAGCCATTGCCCCCGAAGATCAACACAAAACGGCCTTTGCCACAGAATGGGGGATCTTTGCATTCCGAGTGATGCCATTTGGGCTCACCAATGCACCTGCAACATTCCAAAGACTCATGTGTCATGTCTTCAAAGAGTTCTTGCGAAAGAGCTTAGAAGTATATGTGGATGATTTGTGCGCTCATTCCCAAGAGAGAAGTTACCACATCCCTGAACTTAGGCAAATCTTCAACAAGTGTAGAGATTATCGAGTGTGTCTGAATCCAGAGAAGTGTGTGTTCATGGTACGCCAAGGTAAGATCTTAGGTCACATTGTTTCGAAGAATGGAATATCAACAGACGAAGACAAGGTGAGAGCAATAGCAGAGTTGGCCAGACCAAGAAATGTGAAAGAGGTACAAGCCTTTATGGGCCATTGTGGATATTATCGTAGATTTATCCATATGTATGCCATCATAGCTAAACCTCTTTATGGGCTGTTAACGAATTTTGAATGGAATGAGGAATGCGAGACTTCCTTCAATGAGCTGAAGAGACGTTTGTGCACAGCACCAATATTGACTACTCCGGATTGGAGCAAACCCTTTCATGTCCATGTAGATGCCTCCAATCATGCAATAGGATGTGTGCTAGCACAACCCACAGGTGAAGGAAACCTAGATTTGCCGATAGCCTATGCTAGTAGGCAATTAAATGCAGCTGAACGAAATTACACCACAACGGAGAGAGAAGGCTTAGGCATGATATATGCTGTGAAGAAGTTCAGACACTACCTATTGGCCAACAAGTTCAAGTTTTTCACTGATCATCAAGCGTTACTATATTTGGTCAATAAACCTTGCAATACAGGCCGCTTAGTAAGATGGTTCCTCTTACTAATGGAATACGACTTTGAAGTGGTTGTCAGGAAAGGTAGAACCCATCTTAGGGCTGACCATCTTTCTCGCATCACTTCAGGAGAGCCACCGCAAGGAGTGTCTGATGAGTTGCCCGATGCTTATCTGTTCAATTTAGAAGTTGTACCTAAATGGGCAAATAAGTTGGTACCAGTCCTAACCTTCGGGCCTGCAAACAAAAATGTTAAGACAAGCAAAGAGGAAATTGTAAAATCATTAAAGTATCAAATCTTGGCTGGAAGTATGTACAAGCAAGATACAGAAGGGGTGTTAGCTTGTTGTGTCGAGGAGGATGAACATGCTAGTTGGCTGCAACAAGCCCATGAGGGACCTCTAGGGAATCACTACTCTAAACAACGAACCTTGCAGAATCTAAAACGCTTAGGAGTGTATTGGCCTAGCATGGACAAAGAAGTACAAGAGTGGATCCAGAGTTGTCCAGAGTGCCAGGAGAGACCCCCAGTGGAGCATGCCACTCTTTATCACATGTCATTAATCCCAGATTGGAGTGCTCCACTGGTCGAGTTCATAAGATCGGGAACATTACCCAATCAGGCTAGTCTTGCAAGAAGACGAAGCATGGAGCAAGAGGCTCAAGACTATGCCTTAGTAGGGGATAACCTATACAGAAGAGGCAAGGATGGTTACCTAAGACTGTGCGTACATGAATCAGATTACCTGAAAGTCTTAGAAACGGCACACAGCGGTGTTGCAGGTGGACACTTTGGGCCTGACAGAGTAATTAAGACCATTCTATTTTCAGGACTGTGGTGGCCCACTCTTCATATGGATGCACATACCTATGTGAAGAGTTGCGACACATGCCAACGTGCCCAATATCCGACAAGAAAAGATGAAATGCCCTTGAGGCCAATGATGGGAGGACGTGCATTTTCAAAGTGGGGTATAGACTTTGTAGGTCCCATCAACCCCCCAGCTAGGAACTCCCATGCAGAATACATTATTGTGGCCACAGATTACCTTACAAAGTGGGTGGAAGTAAAAGCCACGACAAAGAATGATGCTCAAACGACGGCTAAATTCTTATTCGAAAATGTGTTCACTAGATATGGGTTACCAATAGAGTTGGTTAGTGATAGAGGGACGCACTTCTTGAATGAGGTCATTGAAAATCTCCTTCAAGAATTCATGGTGGTACATAAGAAGTCTGCACCCTATCACCCACAAGCTAACGGACAAGCCGAGAGCACGAATAAGATCCTGTGTAACGTATTGACGAAACTGGTCAATAATAAACGCTCTGATTGGGACAAACAACTTCACCATGCTGTTTGGGCATACCGAGTTGCTTACAAAACAGTACTCAATGCCACCCCATTTCAGATGGTCTTCGGACAAAATGCGGTGCTACCCTTAGATTTCCTAATTCCAGCTTTAAGAGTAGCACAAGAGCATGAGTGGAATGGACACGAGTTGTCCTCGAGGATCTTTGATCTAGAGCGCTTAGGTGAGACGAGGCTACGAGCAGCAGCAGGTATCTATGCTGCAAAGAAACGGCAAAAGGCATACTTTGATGCCCATGTGAAGGATAAGGGCTTGAAAGCAGGAGATCTAGTGTTAGTCTACACATTGAAACAACACGCAAGAAAGCTAGAGAAAAGAGGTTACGGACCTATGATCATTAATAGGATCTCCACGAGTGGAGCAGTACAACTAGCCACTTTAGAGGGGGATGTCCTCCCAAACTATATTAGCGGATGCAGAGTCAAACTGTATCAGGAACCCCTCACGGAGGAGATGCTAAGCCGACTCAATATTGCTAAGCAACGTAAAGAGGAGGAAAAGCGAATTCGAGAAGAAGCACAGGTAGAAGCCTTAGAACGTATTAAACGAATGAAGTTGAGAAGACAAGGAAGAGACCAGCCTATGACTAACACTGAAGAATCCCCAGGCTATCCCATGGCCATGTGTGAGGTTTCAGGTGGACGCACCCATAAGATAGTAGACCGACGACCTTTTCTGACCCTAGACATAGGACAAAAGGAAAGCACAGCAAGCGTGAGGGCTTTAATTGATTCAGGAGCAGCCACAAGTGCAGTTCGGCTTTCTTACTGCCAGCAGCTGCAGTTGAAGGTAAAACCCATAGAAGCATATCTGATAGGATTAGGAGGTGTTGAAACCCCTTGTATGGGAGAGGTGGATCTTCCCCTCTACATACAAGAGGTCCGCATGCCAGTAAAAGTGCTAGTGTGTGAAGACGAGGATCTGACCGAACCGCTTATATTGGGCCAAGACTGGATCTATGATCACGCAGTCAACCTGAACCTAAGAAGTGGACTTCTTCAGGCTTGGGTAGGCCAAAGCCATCTCACGATTGAATTAGAAAATCGAGCACTCCAACCAATAGAACAGGCAACAACTCCTGGTCCCTCCAGGAATCCATATGAAGATAACCACGATGTGCTTGTCCAAACTTCTATGGTGCAGAGGAATGTCAACCTTACTGAAGGTTCAGGAGCCAAGAAGGAGTTCCTAATTGATCCACAGAAGATTCTAAACGAACGGACCGAATATCACTCTATACGAGGGAGACCACTGATCAAGAGGAAGGAGCGCCAACCTGCACACCATGGAGCACCTCGTGGCGTGAAGCAGATCTGGATACGAAAGGATGGGAGATCTACAGCTCCAATTGCAGATTCTCAAGGAGACAAGAAACGAGCCTCACAACCAAGGATCAAAGCTAAGAAGCCCCCTAGGATCACCCCTAGGCACACCATCTCTATTTGGGTCCCTAAGCGGTCAATGAAGGCCATCCCTAATGCTAGACAGATATGGGTGCCCAAGGCTAGCTTACAAGCCCAAATTACTTCAACTATAGACACAAGGATGAAGCAGCTCTCACAAGCACTCTCGGCCAACAACTCAGGAAGTGACAAAATACCTACACCTCTCACTGCCCACACTCCCATCAACCCCAGGAATGTCTGGAAATGGGTACCCACAAGGTCCCAACCACATCACACACTCAGACCAACGTCTTCACCTGTCCTTAGCTCTAAAAGCTACGACTCCTATATCAAAGTGTGGAGAGTTAAACTGTGTACTAAACCCCCTGACCATCTTCTGTAAATCCGTCCACACTAACACAGACGCATTTCGAGTCCATTGCATAACCAAAGTACGCATCTAGGATGACACTGACCTTTAATCACCACTCACACATATCATAAACACCTCACCACTAACTACTGACCTCCTGGATTGTCATGTTAGTATTGTGAAGGGAACACCATTACATCTTGTTTCCTATGCAACACTAATGTGCCTTTCGTCTTCCAGCAGATAAGCAACCTATTCTCATGGCAACCGCGGCAGGCACAAGCTCTCAAGCAGGATCTGGTGCCCCCATCAACTGGGATGACATGCCAGTGGAAGCTCCACCAACGGCTAGACCTGAAGAATTCTTGAATGTGCGAAGAATCCCTATTCCAGATCCACCCAGTGGACTAACCGAAAGAGTAAAAGGGCACTCCCACTGGTTCAATGAAATGCCAGGGGATTTGGGAGACGCGGACCACATCTGGGAGTCCAAGATGGAGTGTGGAGGGGTTTGGTGGACCTTCCAATTCTTTTCAAGAGAATTTGAGGCCTTACAAAATGCAGCTCCCCTTCAAGAGATCTGGCGAAAGGCAGGACTGCAAACTTACTTCAATGCAGCTCTACCAAAACCTGACTTCCTCAGGTGTTACTACTTGATTGCTACGATGAAACCTACCGGGGATAAAGATCATTCAGGCACATTCTGGGTGCCCTCCTTATCTAATCTGGAGGAGATGAGGAAGTTTGAACTAAATGTAACATTAATCAGGGAAGCCCTTCAAATGTATGGCACTCATGTGCCTTCAGATCGCGACCCCCTGATACCAGAATCAATGAAAAGCAATAGAGTCAAGAAGCTCAAAGACATGTGCGCCCTCACCCCCAACATCGCCATACCCCTGCGGATGTGCCTCCAGCACTTCGCATTTCCAGCTCAAGACCGTTTCACTCAGCCTCACAAGAAGATATGGTACGGACTGTACTTAGCAGAGACCGGCAGCTTGCCCATTAAGTTGCCAGTATGGATCTTAGATCAGGTATATGAGGCAGGCAAGCGAGGGGTGAGGAAGCCCACCCTACATGGTTGCTGTGCGTTGACTAGAATCATCTACAGATGTCTGGCGTATGATGTGCCAGTTGCTCGAGCCCTAAAGTATGCACATCTGGAGTTGTTTAAAGGGCGAAGGTCAGGGAGTCAGCCTGCAAAAAGAATGCGTGGATCCCTTTCACAAGTCCTGATCCCTCCAGCAACCACTACCGAAGTCTCCACTAGAGAGGAAGCCCCGGTGGCACCAATCACAATTCATCTCCAGGAGTCTCAACCACGAGAGGTGGTACAGCCCACCCCCTCTGCCCCTCCGCTACCTACCGATGCAGAATTTGCAGCGATGGCCAATTTTACCGAAGATCCAAATTTTGATTTTGAAACATTTCTGCAGACGGCTCATCTATCAGACAGTGAAGATTGCCCTGACAATGTCAATCCGGGGACCTCTACCCAAAGGGAACATGCACGAGGTGAGACAAGCAGTGTACAGGAGCTAGGAGTGACACAACCTCCTCCAAGTCCAAACATACAAGCTCAGGAGCAGGCACCAAGGGATAACCCAGAAGAGAGTGAAGACGAAGCCCCTGCATATACGGCACAACTCAAACGATTATACCAGACAATCAAGCAGGTACAAAGCCGCCATAAAATGTCAGAAGAAGCAAATAGGGCCCTAGTTAACCAGATGTTACAGTCAGAGCATATCGACCCACAGTTTGTAGAATCACTGAATCTATTGGCGGACACCTGTGGCATCAGTGAAGCATTGAGAACCATGGTCTGTCAAGAGAACCCTGCTTATGATCAAAGAAGAATCGATACACGGCCGCGACAAGGAAAGATGATCCAGATGGAAGTATCTACCGCGTTAGCTACATCCACGTCAGAAGATGTGCACATGATTAGCCCAAGGCATAATGATGAACCGGAAGAAGTTACGCATGCCCCATCTCCCCCATCATCTCCTATCCAACCATCAGAGCCTCTCTCCACTTGTTTCTCTACACAACCATTCTCCTCCTATAGTGAGACCATTGTACACACCCCCGTTTCTACTCTCCTTCCTTCACCCTCATCCATTTCTGCCACTCATACTTTTGATCCTCAATTAGGTCACCCTTTCTTTCCCCATGCCTTTGGACAACCATCTGTCACTAGTCAGACTCTTCCCTCCCCTTTACCCTCCACCCCTCCATTTCCTCCCCCCCAAACTCTACCTACCCCGTCCCTTGTAACTGCCTCGAGCACCACACTAACCACCCAACCCTCCTTCTGGACCTACCTCGTAAACATTCTTCAACAGGTCGAGGAACATAAGAAAACATCCCATTCCCAAATTCACTCCCCCACATTCACGGCCACCACTATCACACCACCCACCGTCCCGGTGTTCACCTTTCACGAATCACACTCACTCATGTCCGATCCCATGGACATCTCACCATCCGCTGGATCACCCACCACCACTGTCCTCACAACACCACCACAGGTTATTACACTCACAGCACCACTTCCACACACGGTAGGCACAACATCCACTTTTCCCATTCCCACTTCCCAACCCCCTGCATCTTCCACCTCATTTAGTCTTGCACTCGACACGATGCTTGAAGCTGCCACTCAGCTTAAGCAAGAATACACATTATTGGAAGAAAATAACAAAGGGCTTTGCACCCTCTCAGCGACACTCCAAGAGCGTGTCACTGCTTTGGAGTTCATTCATACGGAGTCACAACGCAAGATCTCTGCCCTCGAACAGGCTAATGCGCAACTCAAAGCAGAGCATATGGAAGAGAGCAAAGCCATGGAGGAACAGCTGCGCGATCAAATGGGCCGCAATGCACGGCTTCAACGAAACATGGCTTTGCTACGACGACATCTGGCGGCAGCGCAAGAAGAGAATAGGCGGCTTCAACAACAAAACCAAGAGAACCTCGAGGCTGCCATGGAGAACAACCCGGGGGCTCCCATAGACCCGGTCAAATTTCAAGCGGTCCCCTCAGAGAGCATACAACAAATATTGGAAACGTATGCCAGTCTATTAGAAGCACACGATCAGCTTGCCGACCAGCTAAAGGATGTACAGAGACCCCAAGAGTCTACACCACACCGACAAGAACATAAAGAAATGACAGACGCTACTACTTCAACCGAACCTGAACATTCAACGCCCAATGACGTGCTGGAGTTACAGCAGCAGATCGCAGAATTAAAGCTGAAGTTGATGCAGTACGAACGACCCCCTTCCCCCCCAGAGCCACCGTCAGAAGAAGAAGCAGTGACCATCCCAGTGGAGGAAGCATTCGACGACAACTACGAGCCTCAACCACTTCCAGGTGGACGCGTAACAGAAGAAGGTCAAGATACCTATGAGGAACCCCCATCGGCATGGATGAAACAAGTCGAGGAGATGGGGAAAACTCATCAGGAGCGGATATCCACTCAGATGCTGGCAATGAAGGCCATTGAGGACACCATCCTTCACTCAGAATACTTCAGGCACCTCACTCCTAGACGCCTGATCACTAGCTCAGAACTGCAATACAAGCCCTATTTTGTATTGTTGGCTGACTACAATGCCGAAATCAAACGAGTCACCAACAAATGCCCAACATTTGCCACACAGTTCGAACCAGAAGACATACCAGAAGCGGCACGAAAGGGGGCCATATTCCAACCCACGTGGAGGCAAAAGTTACTAGAAACTTATCCAGAAATGCTTCGAACATGGGATCATGCCCCCATGCATTTGAAGTACAATCCGTGTTTTGGGCCAGTGCAAAGACGCAGATCATGGAAAGCTTTTGCCATCAAGGTTCAGAATAACGCCAACTGTAAAGAATGGCTCAATTACCCCGCTATCGCCCCCCCAACCGGTACTCCTACAGTGTCATACATGATTGCAACCATCAGACACTGGATACCACGCCTCCACCCGATGCCAGATGTCGCTGCCCAGATGATGCTCAAGATCCTCGACATGATGCAGGTCGTACTCAAAACTTTTCGCAATGTATGCCATATTCAACCTCCTATTCCAGGGTTTATCAATGGTAACTACGACCTGCTATATGATATGAGCACAACCCCGAGCATACGAGTGGCTTATGCATGGCATGCACGCATAAGATACCTCCCTGCCTGCTACAAGCAAACATTTGACGACATGTTCACCACGGGGTTTTGGGAAGCACATTCAGAGGTATTTGCGCCACGGCCTACGCATCTACTCCATCTCTTTGCATGTGAGCAAACAATGCACTCCGAGCTTTACACGATGCCACAACCTGACATGCCTGGTACAGTGGATTGGGAGGCCTTACAACGAGATCTAATCAGAGGTTTAAAAATCAAAGAACACGAAGTGGCAACGGACCTCCTGCAAAAGTACATTGATCAAACAGCGGAAAAGAGGTCTGTCAGAGGCGACAGACCCTAGGGGGGGGAGAGTGTTGACAGGATGCGGGAAGAAGCAAGTATGGACACATATGCAGATCTAGCACTGAGGCTACTCTTCATTTTTTCCAAAAAAACCCCAACATCATTCTAAAGTGATTCTCATCACTACAAACCCTTGTAAATATCTTTTCACCTTTTTGTAGCTCCATTTTGTACAAGCCGAGGAGTCCTCGAGCTTGGGGAGCCTTAGATGTAGTTGCCTGCCAATTTTCATAATTTTTAGATCTTGTTTGGGCCCTCAAATAAGCCCCGGAACCTAATTTTTAACTAGGCCGGACACTAGGTCTGAACAGGGCCAAAGCTAGTCAAGAACTATAAATAGAGCTAGAGAGCTCATTTTTGGGGTTAGCTTCTTGTAGTTTGAGCTTGTATGAGAACTTTCTTGCAATAGAAGTGATTCCATTGTCTTACTCTCTTTGTTCTTGCTGTGTGTGCGCGTGTGTGCGTATGTGTGTGCATGCTTGTGTGCTTCTCACTCACGCACTTGTGCTTCCACTTGCTCGTGGTCTTCATACCATCCTCATGTCTTCCCGGATTGACATTAAAGGAGGTGCTACTCATCACTGAGCAACAACTTGGGATGAGATTTAGGAAACGACCATTATCATCCTTTCAAGCTCTTTCAACTGGTGGTGGAGCACGGAAGCGACGTGTTTACGCACTTAGGTATGTATTTCCTTTGTTTAGTTATGTTAAAAGACTTTTAGATTGAAATTCTTATTGTGCAGGTCATTTGTTGAAGATGCGAGTGCTTCCTCAACAATGGAGGATCAATTGAAGTTTCTGAATTCTTGTCTTAGCAACAAACATGTGCTTATGATTTTGGATTCACCAATAGGAAATCACATCAAAACCCAAGTGATTAAAGATTTTGCAGGCAAATTAGAAGATATTATTAGTCCTAGTGAGGTACAGATGGTATGTGATGAAGCAGGTGTTAGTACTAGAGCGTACACTGCATTGTACAATCTTTTGAAGCAGGCTCTGCAAAATAAAGGTATTTTCCAGAGCATTTTTCCATGCCCTTACAAGGTATCTCTGAAGAAGAAGATGACCAATGAGGATGTAGCCAATACTCTTGGCAATTAGCTTCATATAGAAGATGTTATGCCTGCATCCATTTATCATTCATCTACATCAAAGAAAGAGTTGAAAAACACATCTAGAAAGGGATTCATCTACACAAAGTACAACAACATATTTGTCAATTTGGAGAGGCTTCAAAAGGAAATGGTTAAATTTTACAAATCCACACTTCAAGGTATATCCACTGTTTTGATAATGACAGTTATAGTATTTTTAATAATATAATGTTTGTTATTTGATGTAGATTGTGGTTCCAAACTCAAGTTTGTATTGAAGCTAGACCAATGTCAAATCATAAAGGGACGCCGTATGGAGAGACTTAGTGTGACACTCATGAACGAAGCTATGGCCCATGCTATTATTGATGATAGTGAAGAATCTACCCATCACTTTACATATAGTGTCCAATCCGAGAAAGATATATGGTGGTTAGGTGCTATTGAAGTACCTAAAGAATCCAATGATGTTCTTACATGGATTTTCAATAGGACCCCATGGATCACAGAGGTGATAACTTCTCAAATTCATGGTGCCAAAATCAATGTAAAAAGCCTTGGTGATTTTGAAGTAGAGTGGCACTTAGGTGGAGACTTAAAGACTATCAAATGCATGTTAGGGTGCAAACAAGGTGCATCTACTCTCTATCCTTGTCCATATTGCACATGAGGTTACAAACAAACAAAGAGAAAACAAAACAACATAGATGATTTAGTTGATGACACAGATGCAACTCCATCTACTGAATGGGATACACCTTTAATGAGGTGTCCCATGTTAGGTACACCTAATCATGACATGTCAGATAAGGATTGGAATCCCATTATTCCATTCCCTTTAGTCAATGTCCACTTTTGCACCTTGCATGCCTTCATGAGAATTTTTGATAGACTATTGAAGCTCCATATAGAATACGCATTTGCCATGAAGCCAGTTGATAAATCTATTCAAGCTATAAAGAAATTGGAGGAACTTCTTAATTCAATTGGTTGTCATGGTGGAAATGTAACCCTAGTTGTTAAGAAAGTTGGAGAATCTCAAGATAGCTTGCAACAAGTGCCAATGACAAGGAATAAAGCAAGACATTTTTTTAGAAGAGGTACTAGCACTCAAAATAATGAACGTTATGAGCTGTGGAAAGACCTATGCATGATCACAACAGACAATGACTCTCAAGTTGATCTTTGTAATAAGAGAAAGAAAGTTTGGTCGAGCTTTGATAAGTTGGTAGGCTTAATGGGTCTGACTAGGTCTAGTTCTATTCAACGTCAAATGTTTCAAGAAACATTAGTGGAGTTCACCAAGTGTTTCATTCAATCTTGGGGAGAGAGCAATATAACACACTACATTGTAAGTGTAATCTTCTTCTACAAGTGTTCATTGCACTTACCTTTTTCCAATGTACTTAACAATTTTTAGCATATTTTGTTTGCACATGGAGCTTTTTTCATGCATCGATATGGGTCATTAGAGATTTTCAGTACCCAGGGAATGGAAAAGTCACACTACAAAGCGAGGGGTGTCTACTGCAAAAACACCCGACATGGTGGTGGCCCAATGCAATCAAACTACATGGAGGAGATGTTTAATTGGTTTTACCGCACTACATTCTCGAGAAAGTTTTTTGTGGAACGACTTAGGGATTCAAAATTGGCAAAACTTGCAAGAACGATGCAACACAACATTGCCAGTGAGAAATGGAAGTCATCGTTAGGTCCTCTTCATCATGCTCAGTGGCGTGCAAGGAGACAACGAGAAGGCTCAGCTTGGAAGTAAAGTGAATTCGTTATTTCCCATCATGTGGTAATACCTATGATTATTGTAATCTTGGTTTCAATGTGTTATTATTTAATATATAATATTCTGTATGGTTTTAAACAGGTTTTGTCCATTCTAGTGTGAACAAATAGTTTTTTTAAAAACTCTATAAATAGAGAGAACTCACTTCATTTCACACTTTTTGCAACTCAAGAGAATGGCACGCACCAAGCAAACTGCAAGGAAAGATCGCGTCTTCTTTCCTAGCCCTCATCTACGGACACAACGCCCACCATGGTTGCAACCCCCCCAAAGACCTCGAAATGGTTCCCAGAGCACATCTGTGCCTGTGTCACACGATGGCACACCACCTGGGAGCCATTCAGTGCAAGAAAATGAAGTGTCCAATAGACAAGAGTATTACACTCCAGGACGATCAGAGTCCATTTCAGAAGATGAGCCACCACCAACAAGGACACCCATCAAATCAAGACCCAAACAGAAGTTGATCAGAAGGAGTGTACCAGAGAGCGAAGAAGAGTCATCCCCGAACGAGGAAAGCAGCAATCAACCACCATGGAATGATATGTAAATTCCAACGAGCCATAGGGTGACACATGGAGGTAAGACACTTCCACAAGGACAAGGGCAAATACCAACAGAGGAGGAAAGAGAGCAAAGTCAACAACCACATCAACAACAAAATGTGCCAGATGAAGCTGGGCCCTCACATCATGTACATCGGAGAAAAAAAACCTATCAACCACGACGTTGACCTCAACGCCAGCCAAACATACCTCCCAACACAAGAGCTCCACGAAGACGAAGGAAGCACTGCAGGGCTTTTGCAGAGATACGACACTACCAAAAGTCCGTTGAACTACTCATACCACAAAGAGCTTTTGCAAGGGTAGTGAAAGAGGAACTACAAAGCTACCAAGCAGGTCTAAGAATACAAGGGATAGCACTTGAAGCACTTCAAGAGGCAGCTGAGGCCTACCTCATCTCCATGCTTGAGGACTCTAACCTCTGTGCTATCCATGCCAAGAGAGTAACCATACAACCGAAGGACATTCAGCTAGCAAGAAGAATTGGAGGAAATAACCCATGATGTGTATATTATACCCTATGATAGGCTACTTTGCGATGTAATACAATGGATAACAGAAAATTTTGTTTTTACTTATATTCTTTGTCTCTTGTTTCTCTCTCACTCTCTCTCTCTCTTTCAGTCAGTTATATATGGATTCAGTTAAACATGCATGCACTTGCCTATTTTTTTGTGACTAGATATGTTTCTTTTCTACCTATTGATGTGCAACATGTCCTTTTCATACCAAAAAACCCCCAGCCACAGAAACGTGGGATTCAACCCTGCAAAATTTTTGCAGGGCTGAATCCCGCATTTCTGTGGCTAGGGGTTTTTTTGCAATATTTGGTCTTTTGTAAGCATCAAACATATGGTAGAGATGCAATGGTATGCATAAAAGGTAATCATTGTATGCATAAAAGGTATGGATGAGATCTTTATCTAGTTAAAGCTGAGTTTATACCCTACTGGTAATCTTTGGTCCTGATTCTACCAAAACCAAATGAAAATTTAAAATTACATACTTTCCTATGTTTTGTAGCACCTAAAATCACTAGATAAGGCCAAAAAGCCCCAGCCACAGAAACGCAGGAAAGAGCCCTGCAAAATTTTTGCAGGGTTGTTTCCCGTGTTTCTGTGGCTGGGGCTTTTTTGGCCTTTTTTATGCATGTAATTATACAAGGGACCAAAGGACAATACAAAGAACCCCAATTAGATACAATTTGTGGACAGAAGATAAGTTCAATTTTTTAGCACATTCATATACAGAAATAGACAAATAATGAAAAAAAAAGTTTGTATGATCAAGACATTACATCATTTCTCAGTTGCCTTCAATTTCTCTACAACTTTCTTTCTCCTTTGTAGAGATTGAGGCAGCTGGTAAGTCAATACAGATCTTGATATTACATGGGGGTCTTGCATTCCAAGACCCATGGCGATACCTATTTGCCCTAATACTTGTCCTCTAAAATTAAGTCCTAATGTAGTTACAACTAAGGATTTCCTAACCAAAATGACACAATTAGTGCCTTGGGTAATTGTACGTAAACACAAAATCTTGCTAAGGGCCTTCAAGCACCAAGTCATGAAGTGCCCATCCGGACTGTAGTCTTTGTGTATGATAACAAAATCATCCTTTGGCAACTTTTCGATGTAGTTTGCCGAGGATGCACCACTCCCACGAGAAGCTCGATCCCCACCAGACCTTGCTGCAAACTTGTCGAGCTCAATTGCTTCCTGTTAAGAACAAATGAGAATTCAATCTCTTACAATGTTAACTTAAATTATCGATTTATTTAATTCAATTACCACTTACATCATGAAGCTTGTCTTCTTCCTCCCCTCTTCCAGGGGCATCAAGATCAATGCTAGAGTGGGCCATGCCACTCTGCTCTGCTACAGGGGATGTAGGAATTTTTTGCTTCAGTATCCTCTCCCGTGCTGCACTAAACTCCTCCTCTATAGTAGAATTGTTGTCATCATTTAAAATATCAGCACACACCATTGCTATGGTGTCTACCACAGAACCCCCAAGTGGGATGGACTTCTTTTCAAGTATGTCAGATGTGTTGTCAAGTGGAACATCTGACATTGTGGAGAAAATACTCAAGCATTCATCTAAACGTAGACCGAATGCCTTCTCAATGTCATGAAGTAAAATAAATTCCTCTCCATCCACAACGATGCTGGAGAGATATTCAAGTTCCACCTCTGGTAATGTGGGCTCAAAGGGGTTGAGATTTGAAGGGGGGGCCTCCTCCATGCTTGATTGCACACGTAGTTTATCCTCAACACCACCAGGAAATTCTTGGTGGATTGTAATGCTTTCTTTGGCAAAATTTATGGCCTCTGGTTGAGGCTCATTCTTCTCCTTAACAAAACCCCCAGTGACAAGGTTGGGGAGCTCAACAGGTGTAAGTTCAGGCTCCTCATTAATAATAAAATATGTTGTTGCAATGTAGGATAGGTACTTTGTACCCATCCTCTTCTTTTTGTTAAGTTTTTTTACTAATGGCACAGAGTCATCTAGTAAGTGCCCTGCAGTTTCAGCAATTGCCATGAAACGCTTAAGGCGCTTCATGAAGGCTCCATCACCTCTGTGTATGTAGAGTAGAAGGTCACATGGAACCCATTTACCCTCATAAGGCGGTATTTTTATAGAGAAACACAAGATGTAGTACTCAAGGAACTCTATGATTTCCTTGAGCACATCAGAGTTCAGTTGAATTGTTTTGTCTAGATCAGGGACTCTAGACAGTAGGTCATACAAGTGGTTTTGACCTTTGAACTCAGTTGATTCCAAGAACTCATTGAAGAGTTCACATGGACGTTTGGGTTGCAGGGTACTGGAGGATGCGGCAGCCATTGCGCGTGATGCTAGCTTCTGTGTGTACTCTACAAGTGATTGTAGCTCTTCTTGGTTGCAAAAGTGAGAAATTAGAGAATAAGTGTTGCTTTTATAGTAGTTTCAAAATTTTAAAGTGAGTGGGACCCATTTTAAAACTAAAACTGATACCTTCAAATAAAACAATCATGCACAGAACTCTCAGAAAAAAACTTTTGCTCATAAAAAGATTGAACAGAATCATTAACCAGAATAAGATACACGACAACACAATAGAAAAAATAAATTCTCAGAACTTTAAAATTATAATGAATTGCCATTGGAAAAACCAAAGATTTGGCAAATTGTACATCATATTGAGATCAAAAAATTTTACATGCTACATGTCTTGCATGTTAAATACATTGTTGCAGACGTAGGATTATAAATGGAACATAGGTTGTGTGTACATTGTAGCACTCAAATAGTTCTTGAGCTATGACAATGAAAGTTGAGTTCCATCCACACTCCATTCAAGGAGGACTTTAATTTTATCCTCCAACCTCTTACCAATCTGCAGACAAATGGAAAACTTTAAATGAACATATTTGAGTGTAAGAATTTGTATAAACAAAAGAAGAAATACCATATGCTACTTATCTTATGCCCTTGTATTCTGAACTTTGATTGATCCAGATCCTCAAATCCCATGATTACTAGATGTTCTCTCACGTTGGCAAGAGTCCAATGATGATTTACTGAAATAACTTCCATTACGTTGTTGGGTAGATTTATCTTAATTTCAAATGAAATTATAACACCCTCAGAACTTTGTAATGGTATCCATTCACCAAGTTTACACATCCAACGATCATAATAGAATCTAATGTACAATGAAGTACGATGTTTCAAGTATCGAAATCCTATGCCTATTGCACCAATTTTACAAATGTATCTATCCCCTTTGGTGCATCCTTCTACAAGTCCCCAATTTTCACCTAGCAAACCCTCTACCTGCTCATACGTGATATCTTTTAACATGAACATTGTTGAAGTCTCTAGAATTGTGAATATCTGAAATAAATGTACAAAACAATGAACAGGAACACACCAATGTAATCCTATAGATCTTGAAACTCTTGTAAATTTCAAAGAGTTGTGTATGTCCATCACCATCTTATGCTTCAAAGATGTTAATGTCCATACATTAGGTTGCGGCCACTCGAGCTTTAAGAGAGAATCTACCTTAATCATCTCTAACTTGCCAAAATAATTTGATGAAGAGGGTACAACATATGTATGTGTGTAAAAGAAAACTCTCTCACGTAATAGCTGAGCAGGACGAGCTTTTGGAAAGACTATCGACCCAACATCTGCATGCAATGCTTGGAAAGTACCTGTAAGACTATGAAGTGGTTGTTCTTCCACCAAGGTAGAAGGAAATATGTCTACAACAAAAAACTACACAACTTAGCTAGGTATATTATGAAATTTGGACAAAAGTCAATGAGTAATACTTACAGTTGATAGGATATCTCATTTTGTTTGAGTTTTCCAATTTCCTGGTTGACATTGTGAACACATGTTGTACAATGGCAACAGTTTCACCATTTTTGAGCTTTTTGAGGCCTAATAACTTCCCTTTCCAATGAAGATCCAAGTTTCCATGATCTCTCACACGGTGAGGAACAACACCAGAGGGTTGCATGTACACCCATGCACCTTTGCAGAACTCCTGTCCTAACCAAAATCCTTCTGGAGCCTTGATATTGTGACATTTTATCGCGATAACCTCATCTTTTGGACGTCTATGAGATTTAGGTTTCTCCATTGGAGATCAGGCTATGGAAGTGACAGTAGGAATTCAAAGAAGATGATGCATAGAGAAAGAAATGGAGATGCAAGAGCTGCAATGGTGTGCTAGGGAGAGAAAGTAGTGGAAAGAGATGACTTTTTGGGACCTGGGTATGAAAATGTGAGGTTTTGGAGGGAGAAAGTTGCATTTTGAGTTATTTTTGAAAAAATCACTTTTTTCACTTCAGTTCATGCACGGATTTTGATTTAAAACCCAAAAAAAGCACTTTTGATCCTAAAAAGTGGTTGGGGGACCATTAAATGATGTTATGATGAGTTTTATAACTTTTTGAAAATTTTGAATTTTTGGGCCCAAGTAAGTTACGAGATTCCTTTCTCTCTCTAGAGGCAAAACTTGAACATAGGGGAATCCTGTCCCCTCATCCCCCTTCAGCCTAGTGATTTATAGGCTATAGAATGTGTCCACCACCCTCCTCTCATTGGTCCATCACTAATCACTCCTTAATCCAAAAGGCCCATGCAGGGTTCATTTTTTTCCCTAATGAATCCTCCAACATTTAGTCGTGATGAGAAGTTGGTGAAGGCCAATTTCCAAGCCTCAATAATCTCTTGTTGGATGGAGGGGAAAGAGAAAGACATTGAGTTAGCATGAAACCACTGTGCTTTCTTCAGTTTGGTGAACAACTTGAAGGTGAGAGTAATTGGGTAGTGATTTGAGATGGTAAGGTACGTGTGTTGGGAGAGGGAGGGTTGGCCCCACTTATGGATTATGTTTTGTGTAATGTAGCTTCTATCAAGTCGGGCTTTTCTCAAATCATCCCTAGATTGGAGGTTTGACCAATAGTAATCAGTCTTATCTTTAATCTCCACAAGATCTAGGTGGAGTTGGATTTTATCCCAGACATTTTTCTTCTAACCATTTATGATTCTCCCTCTATTTCCCCATCTATTTGAAGGATCCTCCACCATGTTGAAATCCCCACTAAGCACAACATTGAGGGAAAGAGAGACCAAAGAGCCCCAATTAGAAACCCTATCTAACTCCCAGTTGGGAGCATACATGGAGACAATGGTGACATGCAAGGGGTCCTCGAAGGAATCTAGTGATGATTCTTATCTTCGAGGGTGTTGACAAGTCTATCAAACCAAATGTTGTTAATTCCGATAGGTGCATCACCAAGCCCCCTAGGGTGTGTAGTGGAGATCAAGACATGAGTTGAAGAAATATGTTTTAGTCTTTTTTCCAACGTTCTCTCCATCAATTTTGGTCTCTTGAATACAAATGAAGTCCGGGTTTAGGCTATTATCTCAAAACCATTGGCCAATAATATCCACTCTTGAGGAATCAGACAACCCCTAACATCTAGAGATGTGAAACCTCTAGGGTTTTTCCTTTAGTGTCTACGTCAAATTGATTCCTTCCCTTGGGTAATTGTACTCATTGATCTCCTTCTCCAAATTGCAATAGATGTTTGTTAGTGGAGCTACATTAGAGGGGTTCCTCTCAATAGTCCCCTTAGGGCTTCTTTTCCTTGTCTGTCTTAGTTCTATGAACCTTCTGAGTCTATCTCCAAGACTTGAGATTCCTTCTCTTTCTCAATGTTTAGAGGATGACCTTGAGCCCTGACTTGGCTCTTTGTAGTGTTGCTTGTTTCTTGGTTGCGCTTGTTCTTAGAGGAATTCTATTTCAAAGGACACTCTTTTATCTTGTGTCCTTGAAGCCCATAGTGAAAGCATGCATTTGGTAAATTCTTGTATATGATCTTTCTGCCGGACTTCCCCTTCATCGATGTCTATGGAAAGCTTTGTAGGAAGAATCTTATTTAGATTTGTTTGCATGCATATTTGTGGGTGCCATCTCACATTGAATGAATGTTTCACACCTTCATAAATGAAGCCCCGGATATCCTCTCCCGAGGCTAACGGTCGACCAATGGAAGTCACAATTTCTTTAAAGAAACCATATAGCAAGAAGGGCAAGTTAGGAAGCTCTATCTAGAGCATGTAGTGAAGCGGTTTAGTCTTATTTGGAACAAAATCAGGTAACCACTTAAAAGGCATAAGGCAGATCTCCAAATCTGCCAAGTTGCAACTTGTAATGCTTGAAAAGTTATCTCCTCATTCTTAAATACCAAAAGCATGTGATTTTCCAGCAAGAATTTACATTTGCTTACAATCAAACTGGGCTAGAACCATTTCTTATGAAACCAAAGATGTAAGGACTCTAGGAAGGGTCTTGGGCCAAACAATTGATCGATGAGACACATTTTCTTCAATTCTTCCTGCTTCACCAAAATATCCTCCCTCTTAAGTGAAACAATCAGAGGCTTGACACCAAACAACTCCTTGGAGGCATCATGGGTGTAAAGTCCATTGCTTCAGGCCTTTTTTATGCTCTCAATGCACTCAGCCCATCACGATGCCCCCAAAGCAAATGCTCTTCTTCTCCCCTTTTTTCTGTTTCTCTTCTTTTTTCTTTCTTTTTTCTTTTTTTTTTTTTTTTTACAAAGACCCTTCCCTTCAGTCACGATGATGAACTACATGTAGTCGCAATGGTCATGCTTGATGATGTCCACTATCACTATCCTCATAAAAGAGCGCTACCAAATTCGAGTGTGGATCACAATTGATTCTTAGGTTTTAAAATTATAAGCAATGTTAATGTTAAAAGCTCATAAACATTTGCTCTGCCCTGCACCATCGCGATGGGATGCATCAAACAAAGGTGTTACACAAATAGCACGAAGGTGAATTAAATACTCATTTTCGGTTGATCGACATTGAGAGCCGTATCGAAGAAGACGTACACATGTTGAACGTCGCCAAGGATTCTATCATTGTCCTTATCACCAAGTCATGGTCTAAATTCATCAAATCCCAAATCTCTTGAAGCTCACAGTTCTTCACTTATGGATTTATAATACTTTTACCCCTTTTTCTTATATGAATAAACAAAAAAGTAACTTTTTAGGTCTTGTTTCCATTTTGATTCCCACTTGTTGTAGCATGTGAGCATAACAAACACACCCAAACACTCTTAGGTGAGTTAGGTCTAGCCATTTACCAGAATATATTTGTACAAGGGATAGACTGTATACTCTAGAGGATCTACATCTACTCATCATGTACATGAGAATGGTTGCAAGTTAATCCCAATAAAACAATGGAAAATTTATCTCATATGACATGCATCTAGATACCTTTGAGATTTCTCTACTCTTTCTCTCTGTTAGTGTTATTATGTTGTGGAGTATACATGCACATGATTTTTTAGCTCATGTTATTTTCTTGCACGAATTTAGAGGAATCCTTGAAGAATTACGCCTCTCTTCCATCACACCTCCATTTCTTGTTATATCTACATGTTTCTTTCTCTGCTTGTGCTTTTGATGTCTTAAACATTCGAAATACTGCTAATTTCTAATTTGTTTGAAATGGCCTTGTCATTTTCTGTGATGCCTCTAGATCTAGAATCAATTGTTCAATGAGTGCCTTCGTATCAATTCTTGGCCAGCCTATACAATTCCTACAAGATCAAGGATGTCAAGGCTTGCTTGTGGCCAATTCTTTTGTCTATTCATCATCCGAGTGGCAGTTTTTGTATTTTGATGCACTAGCATTGCTATTGGTTGCTTAAGCTTGTGTACTACAAAGGCATGCAACTAAACATGATTGGACGTGTGATAGTAATCAACACATTCCTTATCTCTTCTATCATCTATTTCATCACGTTTTGGAGGTTGGGCAAGAAGGAGATGAACATTTTGGAAAGGATCTATAGAATTCTCCTTTGGATATGGGATCCCAACAAAAGAGGTGTGTTGATGATCAAGTGTGATTTGCTCTAGCCCGAAGGATGTGGATGGATTGGGTATTCTAAATGTGGATTATTTTCGCAAAAACAATGATGTACGAGTGAATGATTAAAGCTTGGAATAATGAAACAGCCTCTTGGGACAACCTTATCTTCAGAAACAGTGAAATCCTTTCTTTCATTGGGATTCATGCACTTGTGGACTTTAATTACATTTGTGGTCCTCATTGATTCAATCTGCTATATATATACGTATAAGGTTGGGAAGAGATTTCTCTCTAGCACATAGTGGTTGTAACTATTAGTTTCTTGCATTTTTTTTAATATAAAGGAAGTTCGGCAATAGCCTACTCTCCCGGACTTGAATTAAATTAAGAAACAAAGGTACAATAGAAGGGGACTAGTGCCCACGGGACCCCCCAAATCCCACAAAGCAGGGGAAGCTTGGTTGATTCCTAGGTTGCAATACAAAGAAGGTTGATCACCCTCTCGTCGCCCTCATGCGGGACCCACTTGGGTTTGAGCTTGTTGTTGATCAAAAGGAGGACTTGATGGTGCCTGAAGGGGGGGGATTTCTTACTGTTGACAATCCTTTTGCCAAGGAGGAATAGAGATTTTTCAATCGACCACTCCCTGGGGGGGTCGCCGAAGTTGAGAGCACACCGCTCCCGCCAAATTTTCCACAGGACTTCCCCTCTGATCGCGTTCCAGAGAGCCGCAGAGCATCCAATCGCTTCACCCAAGAGGACTTGTTTCCAGCTAAGCTGTTTCTGAACTCTGATTTTCAGTCCAACCATCTGCCAGATTCTGTAGGAGTTGGGGCAAGTAAGGAAGATGTGAGGGACATCTTCGATTGCTCGGTGGCAGCGTTTGCACCACGGAGGGATCCCACAAATTTTGCTTGCCTTATGGTTAGTCCAAATTCCTCGATGAAGAATTTGCCATAAGAGAACCGACTTCTTAATCTCTATAAGTGGGTGCCAGATACCCATGAATTTCATGTCCCACCGAAGCCGCGTCCAGGACAGGCACCACTTCTTGTTGAGGCTGATCTGGAGGTCAGTCGTTTCTTTGATGTTCGGGATTTTGAGTAGGCTATTCCCATTGTGCCATTTGAGACCACGTGCGTTCGGAGCATCATGTCCCATGAGGAGGCGAGTTTTGTGACGATCCCAAGCGAGGCATCTGCTTTGCAAGGTGTTCCATTCTTCATAGGAGATGTTTATGCGAGGGTCGATATCCTCGTAGTTGATCCAACTGTTGGTGTCATGTTTCCAGAGGTGTTTCCATTTTTTGAATCCTTTGTTCCATAACTTCTTGGCATTTTGAATGTTCCACGACTCCACACTCCGGATGCCATGTATCGGAAACCAGATAGAGTCGTTTTGTCTGATTCCGGCCGCCCACTTCCAGTCCTCACTGATTCTTGTGAAGCTTTTGACTTTATTCCAGCCCTTCCAAAGAGAGCATACGAGAGTGGAGCCTTTCGGGAAGACAGGAATCGGGGAGAATAGCAGGGTCATGATGTCAAGGTTCTTCCAGTTCGGGAACCCCGTGAGGGCCAATTCATTTTTGTTTCTGAATATCAGCTTGGCCCACGAGGCCTCCCTATTGCACCAAGCTTTAATCATCCATTTGGCTGCCAGTTTGTTAGCCATGCACCCGATGTCCAGGATGCCAAGCCCCCCGCTATCTCTAGGGCTGGTGCAGATGGCCCATTTTATTTTAGGCACCCCCCTTCTGTTATGATCCCCCGTCCAAAGAAAGTTTCTGCAAATGCTATTCAGTTTGGACAGGCCTTGCTCATTCGGTCTCCAGCAAGAAAGGAAATAGATGGTAGACGAGAGGAGGAACGTGTTGATAACCATCGCCCGTCCAGCGAGATTGATTTGCATGCCTCTCCAGTAATTGAGCTTGTTTTCAAGTTTGGCCAGCACCCAGTTCCATCGCTGCTCCATAGAGACGCCAAACCCCAAGGGGATTCCAAGAAGCCGAAAGATTTGGCCCTGCGGAATGATTTGGCAGCCATGATCAATGAGAAGGCCAGGTTGATGTCCCACAATGGCCCTAAAGGCGGTCTTATTGTGGTTGATTTTGGATCCAGAGGCCTCACAAAAGGTATCAAGACACCTCCAGAAAGTCTCCAGGCTGGTATTATCATTGTGAACGAACGCGTTCATATCGTCGGCAAAAAGTCTCATGATGATTTGACTGTGATCGTGAGGAAGCTGGAGGCCTTTGATATTGCCAGCCTCCACGTGATGAGCCACAAGTCTGCTCAGCCCCTCAGTGGTGATGGCAAAGAGAAGGGGGGCAAGAGGGCACCCTTGTCTAATAGATCTTTTAAGATGGATCGCCTTCGAAAGTTTGCCGTTAACGTTGATTTGGGTCGTTGCGTTGCCGAGGAGGGTCGCGATCATCTTAGTGAATTTCTGACTACATCCGAGGTCTTGGAGCGACTGCAGAATATAGTCCCATTCTAGCCTATCGTAGGCTTTGTCAAAGTCGATCTTGAGGAAGATCACATCTTGATTAGACTCATTTGCAAATTGAATACCTTCCCAAATATCCATAATGGTTTCCAAATATTAGTTTCTTGCATTGGTATCAAAGCTTAGGCAAGCTTTAATGGTGACCCTGATTCATTATCATCTTCAAATTCCCATGAAGATCTTTTGTAATATCATCTTTGCCTTCTTCAATCCATTCCAATTTGCACATTCGATTGCATACTTGATTCCGTCTACTCTCCTTCATTCGATATACAAATTTACATATCTTCTAATGCTTTGTGTGAAGAAGCAAAAGAGATGCAAGATTTGAGGTAGCAAAATGCGGCACAATACTCGATCCCATGACCTAGGATTTGTTACACTAATCATGATGCATGCTTGTTGGATAGTATATTCCATTGCACTATGCTAATCATGATGCATACTTCATCCAAATTGTGCTAAGAAAAACTCAAATATGTCACAAGCTTGTAGACCTAGGTATCAAGCACATCACTTTGCTGTTATGAAATGGTTGCCGTAGCCAAGATCGATCGCGTTGCATGCTCTCAACAATTGAGAAACAGCATAAGATAACTCTAATTCAAGAGCAGAAGATGAAACTAACAATTACAACCACCACGTGATAGAGAGATGAATCTCCTCCCAACCTTATGCATGTATATATAGCTACTTGAATCAATGAGGACCACAAATGTAACTAGAGTCCACAAGTGCACGTGCAATCTCCACCATTCCTTTAATATCTTCCACTAGAGTCTACTACTGGTTGAAGTGATCTGGACCACTGCTTTAGTACCTTCCACTAGATTCCACTAGTGGTTGGTGTACTTTCCACTCGAGTTAATTCTTTCTAAACTCAAGTTAACTCACCTTAACTTGAATTAGAAGGCTCTAGAGCTCCTTGGGCAAAACTCTCTCCCCATGCTCCCCATGGGGTTTGAACCCAAGTCCTCCTCCTTCAGAATCTTGAGACTTAACCACTAGGCTAAGCGGATCACTTGTTTAAGAGAGCACATGAACTTATGCTTAAGTCTAGTTTTGAGATCTTTGGTCATACACATGAGTGACCAAACGGTGTCTAATTTGATATCTGTCTGAACCGACCAGACCCTTAGATCATAGACTGACGTGGATGGTGGTATCAAACTCCGAACCTCCTGATACTCATATGAAGCCCAACCACAATGCTACTCATATCAGATTTGGGGATGCATCTGAATTTTATAGTTTTATTTAGTTTTCTTGGGTTGCTTCATTTTTTTGGCCTCCCGAAGGGGTTTCAAAATGGATAATACAAGATGCTTTGAGGTACGAAGTGCATAGGAATTGAGCTCGTGCCACTCTGCATGGAGTGTGATATTATAACCAACTACCCACAACCTTGTCGTGGCCTACTTTCTTGCAACATCAAAAATTTGAACTATTCAGCTTACACAACCAGGTGTTGTAACCGCACAAGCAAACCCACTAGGTGATGGTCCAAATCTTCCAAAGATACTTGACTATAGTCTACAATCAGAAACCATAAAAGAACAAAACAATAAAAGGACATCAAATTCAGTCAAACATGTGACGAGTAGAGCGGATTGAGCCGATTACTCCTCATCTATTTAATTACCACATAGCTTTCATCCTTAAGCTCTTTGCTTCATCTAAAGTCTATGCTTCGTCTTAAGCGTAGTTCAAGTGAAGCATCATACATCATCCAGACATCATCCGAAGGCAAAGGATGGGCTAAGAGAAGCATGAAGGCTTCATTTCTTCAAAGAAGAGGACATGACAAAGCAATGGTCTTCAAGAAGGGGTATGTGATTTTTCTCATGGACCAAAGGATGGAAAATGGCTCTTCCAAAGGATCAATGGAAGGATGCAGCTTATTTGACCGTCTCTTTAGGTGTGGGTGGGTGTGTTGTCGGTACTTTGGATCCTTGTAGTTCCTTTATCTGGTCTGCCAACTGATCATGGGTCTCCAAGAGGGTCGCATAACCTTCTAAAACCTGTTGAATATGCTCTGAGGGGACAGCTTGGAATTTTGCAGGGTCTATAGGTGCTCCCGGGGTGTTTTCCATGGCCGCTTCTAGGTTCTCCTGGTTTTGTTGTTGTAGCCTTCTGTTCTCTTCTTGAGCCGCTCCTAGATGGCAATGTAGTAGAGCCATGTTGCGTTGAAGTCTCGCATTGCGGCCCATTTGTTCTCTGAGTTGTTCCTCCATAGCTTTGCCTGTCTCTGCATACTTAGCTTCGAGTTCTGTCTTCGATTGTTGGAGGTCAGTCACCTGGTGTTGTAGTGCTATATTACCTAGTTCCAAGGCATCGACTCGTGCCTGGAGTTGAGCCGAGAGATTGCACAGCTCTGTGTTATTTTCTTCTAATAGCTTATACTCTTGCTTAAGCTGAGTGGCCGCTTCAACCATGGTGTCTAGTGCATTACTAAATGATGTGGATGCATTGGTAGAGGTGGAACATGCAAAGGGTCGGGAAATGGGGAAGGGAAAAGTGGATGATGTGCCTATGAGTGAAGTGAGATGTGATGATGGTGGAACAGATGTGGCGGTGGGTGCTCCTGTGGATGGTGAAATATCCATGGGATCCGATGTGATAGTGTGTGAAGTGTGAATTGTGAATACGGGAACGGTAGGTGGTGTGTTAGTGGTGGCAATGAATGTGGGGGAGTGGGGTTGGGAAAGGGACTTTTTATTATATTTCTCAACCTGTTGGAGTATATTTACAAGGTTTGTCCAGAATGACGGTTGTGTGACTTGGGTTGAGCCTGAGGCAGTTACAAGGGAAGTGGTGGATAGGGTTTGGGAGAGGGGAAATGTGTGGGTGAATGGAAAAGGATGGGATAAGATCTGGCTAGTGGCAAGTGGTTGTCCAAGGACGGGGAGATAGGAGGGGTGACCTATAATGGTTTGATCGGTGGCAGGATGACCGGTGTGAGGTTCAAAAATTTGGGCGAAAGTGATGGATGTGGGTAAAGGGAAGGATGTAAAAACGAAGGTGTGTACAATGGGTTCATGTTGGGTGGATATCGGTTGTTCAGAAAGACTAGTGGAGAAGGGTTCTGAGGGTTGAATGGGAGGTGACGGTGGAGATGGTACCTGTGTATTTACATCTTGTTCGTCAGTGGGATTTGGGCTAGTCATGTGAACGTCCTCTGAAATTGTGGTAGGCAAGGCAGTAGACACTTCCATTTGAATCATTTTTCCCCGTCGTGGCCGTGTATCAATCCTTTGTTGATCATAGGTAGGGTTCTCCCGATAGACCATAGTCCTCAATGCTTCCCCAATCCCACATGTGTCCACCAATAGATTCAATGATTCAACACAATGGGAATCCACATTCTCGGCTTGAAGCATTTGGTTCACTAGAGCTCGATTCGCCTCTTCTGTCATCTTATGTCTTCTCTGTACCTGCTTGATTGTCTTGTATAGCCGCTTGAGTTGTGCCGTGTAGGCAGGGGCTTCCTCTTCACTCTCTTCTGGCTCATTTCTTTGTACTTCTTCCTGAACTTGTGTGCTTGGGCCATGAGGGTGTTGTGCCTCATCTTCTCCATGTACTCTGCTTGTTTCACCCTGTGGCAGTTCTCTTTGGAATGATGCTCCTGGATCGTCATTGTCAGGGAAACCTTCACTGTCCGACAAGTGGGCCGTCTGCAGGAATCTTTCAAAATCAAAGTTTGGATCTTCTGTGAAGTTGGCCATAGATGCAAACTCTACATTGGTAGGTAGTGGAGGGGCGGATGGAGTGGGTTGTACCACATCCCCTGCTTGAACTCCTTGAAGATGGATCGTGACTGGTGCGACCTAGGCTTCTTCTCTGGGGGAAGCTTCGGTCGTGGCCTCGTGAGGGATCATTACCTGGGAGAGAGATCCACGCATTCGTTTCGCAGGTTGGCTCCCTGACTTCCGCCCTTTGAAAAACTCCAGCTGTGAATATTTTAGGGCTCTGGCAACCGGCACGTCATATGCAAGACATCGATAGATAATCCTTGTAAGCGCACAACAGCCATGTAAAGTAGGCTTCCTCACACCCCGCTTGCCTGCTTCATACACTTGGTCCAAGATCCATACAGGCATCTTAATGGGCAAGCTTCCAGTCTCTGCTAGATATAACCCATACCATATTTTCTTGTGTGGTTGGGTGAAGCGGTCTTGAGCTGGGAATGCGAAGTGTTGTAGGCACATTCGGAGAGGTATGGCGATGTTAGGGGTGAGGGCACACATTTCCTTTAACTTTTTGATTTTGTTGCTCTTCATTGAGTCTGGTATCAAGGGATCGCGATCCGACGGCACGTAAGTGCCATACATTTGAAGGGCTTCCCTGATTAAGGTAATATTCAATTCAAACTTCCTCATTTCTTCCTGGTTTGATAAGGAGGGCACCCAGAATGTGCCTGAATGATCTTTATCACCCGTCGGCTTCAATGTGGCAATCAGGTAGTAGCACCTGAGGAAATCGGGTTTAGGCAGAGCTGCACTAAAATAAGTTTGTAATCCTGCTTTTTGCCAGATATCTTGAAGTGGAGCTGCATTCTGTAAGGTTTCGAATTCTCTTGAAAAGAACTGGAAGGTCCACCATACTCCTCCACACTCCATCTTGGACTCCCATATATGATATGCGTCTCCCAATTCTCCTGGCATCTCATTGAACCAATGAGAGTGCCCTTTTACTCTTTCGGTTAGGCCATTTGGTGGATCTGGAATAGGAATTCTCCGCACATTCACGAACTCTTCAGGCCGAGTTGTTGGTGGGGCCTCCACCGGCATGGCATCCCAATTGATTTGAGCACCAGAGCCTGCCTGAGAGCTTGTGCCTGCTTCTGCTGCCATGAGAGTAGGTTGCTTATCTGCTGGAAGAAGAAAGGCACATTAGTGTTGCATAGGAAACAAGATGTAATGGTGTTCCCTTCACAATACTAACATGATAATCCCGGAGGTCAGTGGTTAGTGGTGAAGTGTTTGTGATAGGTGTGAGTGGTGATTAGAGGTCAGTGTCATCCTAGATGCATACTTTGGTTATGCAATGGGCTCAAAATGCTCCTGTGTTAGAGTGGACGGATTTACAAAATTTGGGTCAGGGGGTTTGATACACGGTTTAATTCTCCAAACTTTGATAGAGGATTCGTAGCTCTTAGAACTAAAGACAGGTGAAGATTTCTGGATGAGAGTGTGATGTATTTGGGACCTTTTGGGTACCCATTTCCAGACATTCCTAGGGTTGATTGGAGTGGAGACAGTGAGAGGTGTAGGTATCTTTTCTGAGTTGTTGGCCACGAGTGCTTGTAAAAGTTGCTTCATCCTAGTGCCTGAAGGTGAAGTAATTTGGGCTTGTAAGCAGGCCTTGGGCACCCATATCTGTCTAGCATTGGGGCTAGCCTTCATTGACCACTTAGGGACCCAAATAGACGTGGTGTGCCTAGGAGGTTGCCTATGGTACTCTTTCGCTTGTGTCCGTGATGGTGTGGTTTGTTTGTGGCCTCCTCGAGAGTCTGCTATTAGAGTAGTGGGTTTTCCCTCCTTGCGTATCCAGATCTGCTTCGCGCCACGAGGTACTCCGTGTTGCACGGGTTGGCGCTCCTGTCTCTTGATCAGCGGCCTCCTTCGTGTCGAGTGATGTTCGGTCTGCTTGTTTAGAATCTTCTTTGGATCAGCTGGGAACTCCTTATTGGCTCCTGCACCTTTGGTAAAATTGACAATCCTCTGCACCATAGAAGTTTGGACAAGAACAACATCATTATCTTTATGTGGATTCCTGTAGGGACCAGGAGTTGGTGCTTGTTCCATTGGTTTGAGTGCTCGATTTTCTAATTCAATCGTAAGACGGCTTTGGCCTACCCAAGCCTGAAGAAGTCCACTTCTTAGGTTGAGGTTGACTGCGTGATCGTAGATCCAGTCTTGGCCCAATACCAGAGGTTCGGTAAGATCCTCGTCGTCACATACTAGCACTTTTGCTGGCATGAGAACCTCTTGTATGTAGAGGGGAAGTTCCACCTCTCCCATGCAAGGGGTTTCAACACCTCCTAATCCTATTAGATATGCTTCCATGGGTTTTATCTCCAATAGCAGTTGTTGGCAGTAAGAAAGCCGGACTGCACTAGTGGCGGCCCCTGAATCAATTAAAGCTCTCACGCTCGTTGGACTGTCTCCTTGTCCTATTTCTAGGGTCACAAGAGGTCTTCGATCCACTATCTTATGGGTACGTTCACCTGAAGCCTCGCACATGGCCATGTGATAGCCTGGAGACTCTTGAGTGTCAACCATAGGCTGATCTCTCCCCTGCCTCCTCAATTTCATTCGTCGGATGCGCTCTAAGGCCTCTGCTTGTGCTTCTTCTCGAATTCGTTTTTCCTCCTCTTTACGTTTCTTGGCCGTGTTGAGCCGATTTAACATCTCTTCAGTCAGGGGTTCTTGGTATAACTTGACTCTACATCCGCTTATGTAGCTAGGGAGAATATCGCCTTCCAAAGTGGCTAGTTGTACTGCCCCACTAGTTGAAATTCTATTTATGATCATAGGTCCATAGCCTCTTTTCTCTAATTTTCGTGCATGCTGCTTCAATGTGTAGACTAGGACTAGGTCTCCTACTTTCAAGCCTTTATCCTTCACATGTGTATCAAAATATGCCTTTTGCCTCTTCTTCGCTGCATAGATTCCTGCTGCAGCCCTCAATCGTGTCTCGCCTAGACGTTCAAGATCAAAAATTCGAGAGGAGAGTTCATGGCCTGTCCAGTTATGCTCTTGTGCTACCTTCAATGTCGGTATCAAAAAGTCCAAGGGTAGCACCGCATTCTGACCGAACACCATCTGAAAGGGTGTGGCTTGAAGTACCGTTTTATAGGCCACTCGGTATGCCCAAACAGCGTGGTGTAGTTGTTTGTCCCAATCAGAGCGTTTATTATTCACTAGTTTGGTCAATACATTACACAAGATCTTGTTTGTGCTCTCAGCCTGGCCATTAGCTTGGGGGTGATAGGGGGCAGACTTCTTATGTACTACCAAGAACTCTTGGAGCAGGTTTTCAATAACTTCATTCAAGAAGTGAGTGCCTCTATCACTTACCAGCTCTATAGGTAGCCCATATCTTGTGAATACATTCTCAAATAAGAACTTAGCTGTTGTTTGTGCATCGTTCTTTGTTGTGGCTTTTACCTCTACCCACTTGGTTAGATAGTCCGTGGCAACAATGATATATTCTGCATGGGAGCCCATAGCTGGGGGATTAATAGGACCAACAAAGTCTATTCCCCACTTAGAGAATGCTCGTCCTCCCATCATGGGTTTCAGTGGCATCTCATCTTTTCGTGTAGGAGGCTGAGCTCGCTGACATACATCACACCTCTTCACATAGGTATGTGCATCCATATGAAGGGTAGGCCACCAAAATCCTGCAAATAGAATTGCTTTGATCACCCTATCTGGACCGAAGTGTCCTCCTGCTACACCTTGGTGAGCAGTCTCTAATATCTTGAGGTATTCGCTCTCATGAACACACAGTCTTAGGTAACCATCTTTACCCCTTTTGTATAAATTATCACCAATGATGGTGTAATCCAAGGCTTCTTGTTCCAAACTTCTTTGTCTGGCCAAAGTCATATCTTGAGGGAATGTTTTCGTCCTCAAGAAGGATACTAGGGGTTCACTCCAATCCGGCACTATGGACACTTGATAAAGAGTGGCATGTTCCACAGGTGGTTTAGTGCAGCAGATTGGGCATTCCTTGCACAACTTCTGGACATCAGCTTCCATAGTCGGCCAATGCACTCCTAGTCTCCTCAGGGTCTGTAGGGTTCGTTGTTTTGAGTAGTGTTGCTCTAATGCACCTACATGTGCTAATTGCAACCACTTAGCGTACTCGTCCTCTTCTACACAACAAGCCAAGATTCCTTAATCCGTGTGCTTGTACATACTTCCAGCCATGATGTGGTACTTTTGGGCTTTTACTACCTCTCTATTCTGTGTGGCTATTACTGGGTGGTTAGGCCCGTATGTCAATACCGGCACCAATGGCTTAGCCCACTGCAGCACCACTTCTAAATTAAACAAGTAAGCATCAGGTAAGTCATCTGATACTCCTTGTGGGGCTTCTCCTGATGTGAGCCTTGAGAGATGATCTGCTCTCAGGTGAGTTCTGCCTTTCCTCACTACTACCTCAACGTCATACTCCATCAGTAAGAGAAACCATCTTACTAATCTGCCTGTATTACATGGCTTGTTTACTAGGTACAGTAGAGCTTGGTGATTAGTAAAAAATTTGAACTTATTTGCCAGCAAATAATGTCTAAACTTTTTAACTGCATATACCATGCCTAGTCCTTCTCTCTCCGTAGTTGTATAATTTCGTTCAGCTGCGTTCAACTGTCTACTAGCATAGGCAATTGGAAGATCCATATTACCTTCACCGGTAGGTTGCACGAGTACACACCCAATAGCATAATTGGATGCATCCACGTGAACATGGAATGGCTTATTCCAATCCGCTGTGGTCAAGATTGGTGCTGAACACAATCTTCGTTTAAGCTCAATGAAGGAATTCTCACATTCGTCAGTACATTCAAAGTTAGTCAACAGTCCATACAGAGGCTTTGCTATGATGGCATACATGTGTATAAACCGTCGATAATAACCACAATGCCCCATGAAAGCTTGTACTTCCTTGACATTCTTTGGCCTAGGTAACTCCGCTATGGCTCTCACTTTCTCTTCATCAGTGGATATGCCATTCTTTGACACTATGTGTCCTAGAATCTTGCCTTGCCTAACCATAAAAACACACTTTTCGGGGTTCAGGCAGACCTGATATTCTCTACATTTGTCAAAGATTTGTCTGAGTTCAGGTATATGGGTCTGTCTAATGTTGGAATGAGCACACAGATCATCAACATAGACCTCCAAATTCTTCCTCAAGAACTCTTTAAACACGTGACACATCAATCTTTGAAAGGTAGCAGGTGCATTAGTAAGCCCGAATGGCATTACTCGAAAGGCAAATATGCCCCACTCCGTGGCAAAAGCCGTCTTATGTTGATCCCCTAGAGCAATGGCTACTTGATTGTAGCCCGAAAACCCATCTAGGAAGCTGTACACTTCCTTGCCTGCTACCCTTTCTAATAGATGCTCAGTGATAGGAAGCGGATAACTATCTCTAATAGTGGCTGCATTAACCTTCTTCAAGTTAATGCATACTCGTAATTTGCCGTTCTTCTTGGGCACCACTACAATGGGGGATACCCATTCAGTGTGCTCAATTTCATAGATAAATCCGGCTTCCACCAAGCAGTCTATCTCTTCTTTGATCTTAGCAGCATAGTTATCATTATATGTGTATGGCTTTTTCTTAGAGGGCTTAGCATCTGAGGTCATGGGAATTGTGTGTGAGCATATGCCTGGGTCAACACCCTTCAAATCCTTGTAGCTCCAAGCGAATACATGTCTGTATTCTCTTAGCAAGGCTATCAATTCGTGCTCTTCGTCTTCCGTCAGGTCATGTCCTATGTAAGTACATCTCTCCTCTCCCTCTTCTAGGGCTACCACTATTTTTTTGGTGGTTTCTTTGTTATCATAGGCCGCTCCTGATTTTCCTCCCGTTTAGGCATTCTTATCATGACTCTTCTATCATCTATCTCATACTTCTTAAAATTTTCCGGGACCTCAAACAAAGATTCTTCCTCTGCTTGTGTGACTTCTTTCTTCTTCCTTTTCTTTCCTTCTTCCTTCGGGGTCACGTGTGGCTAGCCTTACATCATTCGTAAGCTCTCCGTGCCTCTGGGGCTGGAATTCTACTTCATAGAAGTATTCTTCATCTGATGCAAAAGGTGGGTCCATGATGATTGACTCTAGATCGGAGTCACTTGCATCCTCGAATGCATCAGGGCTAGGCTCACACTCTTCTAACACTGCCTCTCCCATGATTGGCTCTATGGAGAAGACTGAAATGTCATAGCCATCCTCATCACAGTGGGGTGTCCATTGTTCTTCATTGATGGCTACATCCATTGTTGCTAAGATTTCTGCCCAGCCATGGGGTTCAAATTCTTCATCAGGAAATACTACAGGTGCATAGGCTGGGTCTTGAATGGGTCTATGTGTTTCGGTTGCACCTATTTCTCTGGCCTTTTCTCTTTTCTCCTCTTCTACTGCCACTTTGCACATCCATAGGTGGGTGTCTTCATGCATCCATGAGGATCCTGATCCTATGGAATGCACAGACTCCGTATCATCTTTGGCTCTATGGATGGGATTCCATTGGATAGGAGGGACATCTCTATGAGAGTAATCTTTGAGATTCACTTTGGTCGTAACACCTAAGTGTTGCAGGTACAAAGAATTGGTTCCCCAGTCCTGTACCACTTGCAACTGTCGCATAAATGGTCTTCCCAAGATCATTTCATAGGCATGATTTTTGCTAAAATCACATATAGCAAATGTATGCTCGAACTCGACACCACATGTAGTGAGAGTTATTCCTTCTAGCAGTCCTAATGGCCTTTCAATGTGACCATCGGCCATCTGCAATTTCATTCTTGTTGGCCTGAGTGTTGGCTTGCCCCAACGTTTCCATAAGGAAGTGGTGGCAATTGCAACTCCTGCACCTGAGTCCAGAATGGCCTTGGTTGTGTAACCCTGATGGGTAACTGGGAGATAGGTATTTCCTTCTTCGCCCTCACTCATGTCTCCTATCTTGTCCAAGGGTATTTCTGGCATTGTTCTCTCGGATCCTACCTGGGAACAAGGTTTTGCTATCTCTGGTACTTGTTTGGCTACATGTTTCCATAGCTCTGGCCTTACTTTGAGTAGCTCTTCTAAGGTCAGGTTACACTGTACTTTAGTGTTTTTCACTACCTCTGTGTTCCTAGGTATGATCGAGTCTTCGTTTCTTATCATGACCGTGGGTGCTCTCATACAAGTAGACTTAGCTTCCCATGGGCCTGTGAAGTGGGGTAATTCTTGTAAAGAATTAGACTCAAAGTCTAATCTCTCTTGAGAGTGGATGCTCTCATGCTCCTCATAAATGGATGGGATGTCCTGTGGGAATTGCTCGTGTGCATCATCCACAAGTTCGATGGGAGGAGGGACTTCACTTTCTTTAGCCCATTTGTCTTCTTGAATCTCTCGTAGGAATTATGGTGTGAACCAATTCATAGAAGATGATGTGTCTGGCTCCGTAGAGTTAGGCATGTAGGCTTCCAGGGGAGGTAGGCTCACGTTCTCACTTGCCTTGCCCTTATTTTGAGAGGCGGGTTCCTTTTCTGATTGTGCAATTAGTCTCTCTATTCGTTCTAGCAGTCCATCAAAGTGTAACTACGTCTTAGCTGAACTAGAGATGTTAACGAGGCGACTGGCTTCAAACATAGTCTGAGCCAATTCCACCATCTTAGCACAAATTTTGGTTCGTTCTAGTTCTAGTTCTGCTCTAGGGTAACACTTTTCATGATCAGTTACGTTTGGCCCTTCTTGGATTCTGGCCTGATATGCTCTAAGCATCATGTTTAGGTCCTCGGGAGTGGGATCGGCTAGGACGGATCCTACTCTGGGTGGTGGGTGGGTTAAGGGTGGCATATTGAAAGGTTGGGGAATGGAAGAAGGTGGATTGGCGGGTAAAGGGAGAGGTGGTGGAGGGGTGGTATGAGAGTGGTTTTGAGATGCGAGTTCACTTATCTTTGCTTTGGTTTCTCTCAAACTTTCTTCAAGTTCGTTCATCTTTTTTGCCCATTGCCTTTTCATTCTTTCACAACTATCCTTCCAGGCTCTAGTCCTCTTTTTGGTTATGCTCTCTGTTTCACTCACCTCGGGGCTCTTTTCCTGACCAACACCTTGGTTTTGTTGTAGTGCTTGGGCTCTTGTGATCACTCGCACAGGTGCAGTGGAAGTCACACTCCCTGTGGAGTCTACAACTAACCCAACAACATTGATAGGAGTGATTTTAGGCATGTTATTAGGGTTCTTTGGGCAATCTCGAAGGAGATGCTCTTTCCTGCAGTCTTGAAAGAAACCTTGAATTGTTACTGGTTGAGGTTGTGTAGGGGCAGGCAGTGGACAATCACGTATAAGGTGATCTCCCTGACATCTGAAGCATGGTCCTCTAGGAAATGGGGGTCGTATCTGCCTAGGTTGAGGTCTAGAGTTGGGGTTTGTGTACATGACATTAGCATATTCAGGCTCCCCACTATTCTCACTTGGGTCCTCGTAATAGTATGACTCGCTATGTTCAAGTGACTGCATGTAGTAAGCCTGTGGACTATCAATATGAGTGGAGTCAAAACTATGGTCACTCGGATCACTATCTGTTAGCAATGGGGTGACCGGGACTATGGCTCTGTTTGGATTTTCTTCGGTAGATGTATATTTTACTGGGATCACATTGGTTGGAGCAGGGGGTTGCTGCACTAGGACTGGTTGAGGTCTCTGCTGCCCTTGATAAGGTGGCTGATAGGGTTGCTGTGGTCTGTTGTATTGTTGGGATGGGTACTGATTCTGATATCTACCCTGTTGAGGATATGGCTGGGAGTAGTTTTGCCTAACAGTTTGTTTGTTATATGGGCAGTCCTGTGCAGTGTGGTTGGTGTCCCTTCGCTCTATGGTGCAATATTGGCTACTAGGGTTCACCTGCGGTTGGGTCATAATGGGACACACATTTGCCATGTGGTCACCTCCACAAGTGTAGCACCGCTTAACTGGGGCAAATCGTGGAATTTGCTTGCTGGAGACACCTAGTTTTTGAGCTACCTTCTCTGCAAGTTCCTCAATGGATGTGGATTGACCAGATGTGAGGCTACTAGAGCTATCAGAATCCTTATAGATTTTTGATAGTTCTAATTCCTCACCTAGATTGTCCTCAATGTCTATGCACATGCGCACGCACTCTTCTATCGTTCTGGGGTCCTTCAGATACACATATGACCTGAGCTTGGTGCTCAACAATCCGTCTAAGAACAAGGCCACTTGTTTGGCTGGTGTGGGTAACTCCGGCATCGGGCATCTCTCCAGGTATTGCCTAAATCTCCTTCCAGATAGTCTGACCGTCTCTTGAGGTGTTTGTTTGAAGCTATGAATTAGTGAGGAAGTGTTGTGCCTGATTCCACTCTTAGAAAACTCAATGATAAATGCCTCTAAGAGCTGTTCTATGTTTCTGAAACGCCTCTCATTCAGTGGTTGAAACCACGTAAGGGCAGTGTTCCTAAGGGTTAGACCAAAAGCATTATATTGTGTGAATAGGTCCTCTACCTGTTCAGCTTTCAATACTTGCCGAAATTCTGCCACATGGTCATAAGGGTCTCCAGTGCCATCGAAGTAATTCTTCATGGACTTCACCAGTTGAGTTGGTCGCAGGGTCCTAGTGTGTTCTCTCGGTCTTGGCAAAGGAAAATCGTCAGCATTCCTTTGATTCCATGGGGTTCTATGTCCCTCAGGTTCCACTCTATTCCTTTCTGTTCCCGTTCTTTCTCTTCCCAGGGAGTTGGCAAAACTTACCTCAAGTTTGTCTCTACTTCTATCTCTTTGAGCTCCATGAGCTTGGGAGGTCCCAGCTCCTTGGTGACTGTATGACACATTAGTCCGAGGTTGGGGAAAAACAAATTCACCCTTCCATGTGTAGGCATGTCTGCCATGCTCGGTGACCACGAAGATCCTCTCTGATGTATTGTCTAAGTAGGTTACTTTGACTGGGCTATCAGGGTCTTTAAACTCATGGATTGTGAGAGCACCTACTTCATGAGACAAGGTAGGCTTATACCTCCAAAAGGCCTCATCCGTTTCTCGGTTTAAAAGCAAGTCTATGCTTTTATTATCCTGTGGGATCCACTCTAGGGTCATGATTCTGGTCAAGACAGATTTACCACAGGGAGTTCTTGGCTCTCTCTCTAAATTCCCTTGCTCTATATCACCCATGTCTGTCTCCGCAATCACATTTCCAAACTCATCAGTTCTATCAGGAAGAGTGGTGACTACATATATAGTCCCCTCTTTATCTAGGTATGCTCCATTCTCAAACTTGACTACTGGGTGGTCTAGTCCATGGGGTTGATCGGGGTTCTTAATCTGGACCACAGATCTTCTCAGTCCGTCTTCGTAGATGCGAGCACCTAGACGATTCGTCCTGATGTATTCCAATTGAGTCTTGTAAGGTCCCTCTGGCTTTTCTAGATAAGCCACCCCTGAACTACCTACTGGTCTCTCCATGTGATAGGACATCTCAGAATCACTTGTTTCTTATCTGGGAGTGTATGGGTAATCACTCAACTGCTAGGCCCAAGACCTGGCAGTGTGATTGACACTAGCTTCAAAAGATCTGAGGCTTTGTCTGTCTCGGCCTAAGTGTCTGCCTGATCTAAGGTTCATATGCCTGATTTATCTACCCCCTTGGACCCAAGCACACTCTCGTTGCAGGTTAATTTGCACCAATCACTTTGTTCTTTTGAGTTGAATATTATGTTTATGATCTTGTCTGAAATCGCGCCGTCAGGAGTACTTAAGTGAATTTCGCACTTGATAAGTGATCGACTCCAGTTCACCTTTTGTCCCTTAGGGTTTTCGCACTTAAGACCTACTTAATTCTTGCACTTGGTTGATTAATTCTCTTGGACTTGATTCGTGCCTAACGTTGCCCTAATTAATTACCACACCTAAGTCGTACTTAGCCTAGGCTAGGAATTGACAAAGGAGGGTTGAGAGATCTTCCAACCTCAATTAGCTGGTTGACCAGACTGCTACACAAAGCCCAGGAAGCCTTCTCCCAAGCTTGGTACTCACCCTTGCTAGCTTGCTTTGGATTGCCTTGAGTGCACACAATGTTCCTGCAAAAGCTCACCAGTCAGTATAGCTCTATTACCACAAGTAATTGAAAGACACACATCAATATTTGCAGTCCCCCCTGGAGTAACTCACTTTACCCCCTCAATCTTAGGACCACCTAGTCTCACCTAAAGGCCAACTTGAAAATACATGTTCTAAAACTCCACGTATGATTCTACAAAAAACCAGTCGAGGTCCACATAGGATTTTCAACAAGCTTTCCAACGAGACCAAAATCTCATCAATCGGAGTTCGTATGGTGAAGTTATGACCATTCAGGCACTTAGGGGTCCAAACAGGCTCTCAGGGTTCAGGAAATTCCTCCCTGGTTTCTAGGTCTTTTGCCCACTCCTAAGGCTCTTATATCCTCCCAATGTGTCCAAGATTAAGCCCAAAGATACCTTAATTCAGTCAATTAAATTACTCTAAATTTTCATGCGTTAAGCCCATGTATCGCGATAGGTCGGGTCGAAGTGTCGCGATAGCTCCCAAGTGTCGCGATAGGTCGTGAGGTGTCGCGATAGCTCGTGAGGTGTCGCGATACTCCCAAGTGTCGTGATAGGTCGTGAGGTGTCGCGATAGCTCGTGAGGTGTCGCGATACTCCCAAGTGTCGCGATAGGTCGTGAGGTGTCGCGATACTCCCAAGTGTCGCGATAGCTCGTGAGGTGTCGCGATAGGTCGTGAGGTGTCGCGATAGCTCGTGAGGTGTCGCGATACTCCCAAGTGTCACGATAGGTCGTGAGGTGTCGCGATAGCTCATGAGGTGTCGCGATAGGTCGTGAGGTGTCGCGATACTCCCAAGTGTCGCGATAGCTCGTGAGGTGTCGCGATACTCCCAAGTGTCGCGATAGGTCGTGAAGTGTCGCGATAGCTCGTGAGGTGTCGCGATAGGTCGTGAGGTGTCGCGATAGCTCGTGAGGTGTCACGATAGGTCGTGAGTGTCGCGATAGCTCGGGATATGGTGAATTTTTCAGTTCTGTCTAGTGATCCTAGGAGCTCTCAGCCTGTGCAGTGTCGTGGTGCACTCAGAAACGCGATTAGTCGAAGTTTGCGAAGTGTCACGATAGCTCAAGCTCAACGCCCGGGGGCCTATGCAGAAGGATTTTGTACCTGCTGAGCTTGCTGGAGATGGTGATGGAGCTGGTACCTGCAAGAACATGCAAAAAATACACAAAAACAAGCACACACACTCGCTCTCTCTCAAACTCGCACACAACAAATGAGGGGAATGACAAGGAAGAGGGAATATGTAGTGGAGAAGGAGGTGGAGATGGAGATGGAGAAAAATCAGAAATTTACCGACTACTTACCATTCCAACGCGTCCTCTCTACGTCTTACCATCACACGCTCGTCCTCAAAGCTCGAATCCCCGGCAACGGCGCCAAAATTTGGTGTAGCTCAGTGATGAGTAGCACCTCCTTTAATGTCAATCCGGGAAGACATGAGGATGGTATGAAGACCTCGAGCAAGTGAAGGCACAAATGTGTGAGTGAGAAGCACACTAACATGCACACATATACACACACACGCGCACACACGGCAAGAACAAAGAGAGTAAGACAATGGAATCACTTCTATTGCAACAAAGTTCTCATACAAGCTCAAAACTACAAGAAGCTCTCTCAAAAATGAGCTCTCTAGCTCTATTTATAGTTTTTGACTAGCTTTGGCCCTGTCCAGACCTAGTGTCCGGCCTAGTTAAAAATTAGGTTCCAGGGCTTATTTGAGGGCTCAAACGAGATCTAAAAAATACGAAAATTGGTAGGCAACTACTTCTAAGGCTCCTCAAGCTCGAGGACTCCTCGGCTTGTACAAAATGGAGCTACAAAAAGGTGAAAATGGTATTTACAGGGGTTTTTAGTGATGAGAATCACTTTTAAATGGTGTAAGGGTTTTGAAAAAAAATAGAGAGTTGCCTTAGTGATAGATCTGCATGTATGCCCGTACTTGCTTCTTCTCGTATATCGCCAACAATATTTATGTTTAGTGTATGTATGTGTGTTTTCATATGTGTGTATGTATATGTGTATGCATGTGTATGTGTTAGTATGTGTCTCTATATGTGTGTGTGTTTGTGTGTGTGTGTGTGTGTGTATATATATATATATATATATATATATGTGTGTGTGTGTAAGTGTGTAAGTGTATGTATGTATATATGTGTGTGCAGGTAAATTTATGTGTACAATTATGTGTCTGCTCGTCTGTGCATGTCCAGGCAGATACATGTATGTAACTATGTGTGTGTGATTATATGCATTTGTGGGTAGGTATGCATGTGACCTGATGTGCATATATATATATGTATGCATATGTATGTGTGTGTATATATGTATGTATATGTATATGTATATGTATATGTATATGTATATGTATATGTATATGTATATGTATATGTATATGTATATGTATATGTATATGTATATGTATATGTATATGTATATGTATATGTATATGTATATGTATATGTATATGTATATGTATATGTATATGTATATGTATATGTATATGTATATGTATATGTATATGTATATGTATATGTATATGTATATGTATATGTATATGTATATGTATATGTATATGTATATGTATATGTATATGTATATGTATATGTATATGTATATGTGGTGTAGCTCAAGCGTAAGCACCACCTCCTTTAATTGTCAATCCGCGGAGACCTGAGGACCGGTATGAAGACCACGAGCAAGTGAAGGCACAAATGCATGAGTGAAAGCACACAAATATGCACACACATACACACACATGTGCACAAGGTAAGATCAAAGAGAGGAACAATGGAAAGCTTTGATTGCAAAAGAGTTCTCTTACAAAAGCTCTATTATCTAACAAGCTAACCCCAAAAATGAGCTCTCTAGCTCTTTTTATAGTTTTTGGACTAGTTTTGGCGTTGTCCAGACCTAGTGTCTGGCCTAGTTAAAAATTAGGTTCCAGGGCTTATTTGAGGGCTCAAATGAAGTCTAAAAATTATGAAAATTGGTAGGATGATAATTCTAATACTCCTCAGGCTCGAGGACTCCTCGGCTTGAACAAAATGGAGTTAGAAAAATAGAAAATGGTATTTACAATGGTTTTTAGTGATGAAAATCACTATTTTTGTAGGGAATTCTTCTGAAAATTTGACATGTACTTCTTGGAGCTCCCTACTTGCTCCTTCTTCTTGTATGTCCACTTCTTTGATGCACTTCCCTGCTTTGTGCTTTACCTTGAGTTGCAACACTCCCCCCCCCTCTCGAGTCTGTCATCCTTGGCAGACCCTTGTTGTAGTGGTTGTTCCAAGTAGTGCTTTGAGAGGGAGTGTCCCTTCTGTATGAACAAGAGCTGTCTGGCTTCCAAATGTGGCAGGGTTGGTTGTCTGGTTCTTCATTTGTCACTGCAAGCCTTTGCAAGTTGTAGTCCCTTGGTACGTGCTTCTTCCTTGTATTCCAGCATGATTGTGTTGTTTTGAGTCTCCATTGATGAAGTCTAGATCTTCCAAAGATGATGTTCATAGTATTCATGCCAAGTACTCATAACCCATCATGAATGATGGGTAAGTGTGTTTGTGCATGGGTGGAGTAAAATATGTGCCTTGTGCACGGCCTTGTAATGTAGCGCTATACATGCTTACTTGGAAAATGCATTGGAAGAAGGATGGTGCAAAAATTGGGGATCTGCTCAAGGGTATGCCGACGAAGAGGTTTCCTAATCTATCATGGGTATGGTGTTTCCAAAGTAAGGATACTTACCATGGTGAAGGGTTGATCGATGTTTATCTCTTCGTGTGGTATACCTGGCATTGCTTTCGTTGTCGATGAATATCCGTGTTGATGGTCCACCGATGAAATTGTTTGAGTGCCTGGTCCTATCTCCCCTTTTCAGAGCAACATTTTCCAAGCATTGAGAATTGAATTTCTTTATATTCCTTGACAAAGAAAATTGGGTAACTACACCAAGATTAGTTTCACATCTTCTCGTTAGCTCACCATAAGTAGGAGTCCTCTCATCCAGTATACATACAAGGATTTGCAGTGTACCAAAACTACCCCTTGCAGATATCTCGTGGATGCTCTCGTAAATGTAGTAGTTAAGCATCACTCAAGTTGCGGACCTTCCAGCTCTTCACTCCTACCCTGGTAAGAGGAAACCATAGTTGTGGATGCCATGTTCATGCCAAGTTCTTGACATCTACCAGATAAGGCAACAATTATATCATCTGCTAGCCAAGACACACTTCTATCAAAACTGATAACTGCCCAGTAATCAATGGTTCCACCTTCAACTAAGCATGACTCATTCACGTTCCATGAACCAAACCTGGGAACAAACTCTCTTTCTCTCCCTCTCTCTCTCTTTTTTTTTTTTGAGGAATAATGTCACCAAACAAGACGATAGATGTTAGTATCAAAAAACAATAATTGACATATGTCAATGTGCTCTTGTGCATGGGACTCTCAAATGTGTCTATGCACGGCCATGTAATGTGGCCCCTATATTAATGCATACTTTGGAAATGCATGACCTGAATGGTGGAAAAGTCAAGGTTGTGCAAGGAGCACATGGTTGTCACTCGTCGAGGCTTTCGATGTTATTTGTGGATGTTGATGCCACCTGTCTTGGAGGTATCCATGGGATCTCAAGATGACAACTGATCCTTCCTCCTTATAGGGATCCATTTGAGAAGGGTCTTTGACTGTTTAGTGATCTCCTTTCGCTGCTCCATGTTTGGATGGTTTCTTGAGGCTTTGATCCTTTGTGGTTGGCTATTTGGTTCTATGGGGCCTACCGGTGCTTTTGGCCTCCAAACCCATACCATTGTTGCTGGTCTTCTAACTCTTGTTGAAGAGGTGAGTTTATCTCCCTTTGGTCTTTGTGCTTAGTTCTTCCCCTTATCTCTCCTGGGCTTCTTTGTTGAGACCTTTCGCATGAGGGAGAGCATAGGTTGTGGTGTATGTAAGAGCTTCTTAGGTACCCACATCTGTAATCGCCCTTGTTGAGCTGCAGCTACTTTCTTAGGCACCAAATTTTTCGGAGGCGTTCTAGGTGGGCTAGTGTTGGTTGCTTGGTTCTTGTTTTTGCATGGTTGGCTTGCCTGGGTGGGAATTGTGTTGGTGCGGCTGGTGGTTGATCTCCTTTTCATACCCAGATCTGCTTTATGCCCAGAACTACTTTACTCTTGAAATCTCTTTGTTTATTTGAGATACTGGTTGTCTGGTACTGTTTCTCTTGCTTCTGAGGGTGAACTACTATGGATGCTTTACTCTTCAAAGAACAAGGAGAGTCTGCTTGCCTTGGCGACTGTCCTTCCATGATTGAGTCCTTCTAGATCACAGATCTTTTGACACATACAACATCTTGTTTGTGAAGATTAGTCTTAGAGGAACTAAGAGAGTGTGTGGTGCCATGATCTATGAGCATGCAGTTTTCTAATTCTAATGTAATGCATTGTTCATGTACCCAAACCTGAAGAAGTTGACTTCTTAGGTTCAAGCTGATTGCATGGTCATAAATCCAATCTTGACCCAAGACAAGGGGCTCCGTAAGATCCTCATCGTGGCACACTAGCATGTTGACTTTGATTGGGACATCTTGAAGGCAGATGGGAAGTTCCACCTCGCCCAAACAAGGGGTTTCCACACCTCCCAAACCTATGAGATAGGCTTCTATGGGCTTGATGTTAAATTGCAGGTCGTGGCAATATGAAAGTCTAACTGCACTAGTTGATGCACCTGAGTCAACCAATGCTCTCACAGTCCTTACACTCCTTCCTTGTCCTACCTCTATAGTCACAAAGGGGCGTCGATCGATTATTCGAGAAGTATGTATGCCCGATTTTTGGCACATGTCCATGTGATATTTTTGGGCTTTCGCGTAGACATCTAGGCCTAGTCGCCTTAACTTATTTCTCGTGATGCGCTCTCTTGCCTCGGCTTGTGCTTCTTCTCTAACTCTCAGCTCTTCTTCTTTTCGCTTCTTAGCAGTGTTGAGTCTCATTAGCATATCCTCCGTAAGAGGTTCTTGATATAGCTTGACTCAGCATCCAATAATATAGTTTGGCAAGATGTCACCTTCCCGGGTGGCCAATTGAACCGCACCGCTAGTGGAAATTCTATTAATGATCATGGGTCCATATCCCCATTTTTCCAACTTACGGGCATGTTGGTTTAGCGTATAAATCAGCACTAGATCTCCTTCTTTCAATCCTTTATCCTTTATATGGGCATCAAAGTATGCCTTTTGTCGTTTCTTTGCAGCATAAATGCCTGCTGCGGCTCGTAGCCTTGTCTCATCTAAACGTTCTAGATCAAAGATCCTGGAGGACAACTCGTGTCCATTCCACTCATGCTCTTGTGCTACTTTCAAGGCTGGGATTAGGAAGTCCAATGGTAGCACCGCATTTTGCCCGAAGACCATCTGAAATGGGGTGGCATTGAGTACTGTTTTGTAGGCAACTCGGTAAGCCCAAACAGCATGATGAAGCTGTTTGTCCCAATCAGAGCGTTTATTATTTACGAGTTTTGTCAATACATTACATAGGATCTTATTCGTGCTCTCCGCTTGTCCATTAGCCTGTGGATGATAGGGGGCCGACTTCTTATGTATCACCAAGAATTCTTGGAGAAGGTTTTCAATGACTTCGTTCAAGAAGTGCGTACCTCTATCACTCACTAACTCGATTGGTAACCCATATCTGGTGAACACGTTCTCAAACAAAAATTTAGCCGTCGTTTGGGCATCATTCTTTGTTGTGGCTTTTACTTCCACCCACTTTGTAAGGCAGTCACTATTGACAATAATGTATTCTGCATGGGAGTTTCTAGCTGGGGGATTAAGAGGACCTACAAAGTCTATACCCCACTTCGAAAATGCACGTCCTCCCATCATTGGTCTCAAAGGCATCTCATCTTTTCTTATCGGATATTGTGCACGTTGGCATGTGTCACATTTCTTCACGTAGGTATGTGCATCCATATGAAGAGTTGGCCACCAAAGTCCTGAGCATAGAATGGTCTTGATTACTCTGTCAGGCCCAAAATGTCCACCTGCAACCCCACTATGTGCAGTTTCTAAGACTTTCAAATAGTTTGATTCATGAATGCAGTCGGCTTAGTGGTGGATTCAAGTTCAAGCAGTAATAATGTGGCTCCTATACAGGTATTTACTAGGGCACAAGCCGTACAATAAGAAGAACCAGCTGAGCAATCAGAGTCGAGTGAATCGGGAGAGCCTAGTAAGAGGAAAACAAGAACATGGAAGGATACTAGAGAGAAGGCCAATCATAAGTGGAATAAAAAGTTCTCTGAACTAGAAGAAAGCTTGAAAGACGCAAAAACAAAAATAGAAGACATTGCATCTCAAAACCCCTCGCATGCTGAAGCTCCATCCATGCCACCTCATCCCACCCCACCACCCATTGTAAATAAACTACAACCAGGGTCTGTTCTTGCAGATCCAACCCCAGAAGGCTTGGACATGATGTTCAAGGCCTACCAGGCTCGACTTCAAGAAGGGCCAACATCTTCAAACCTAGACAAGAGTTACCCTAGAGCAGACTTAGAGATTGAATGGACAAAAATGTGCATGAAAATGGTAGAACTAGCTCAAGCTATGCTCGAGACTAGTCAAAAGTTCAATCAGACAAACTCTGTCAAACCAGATTTGCATTTCCAGGGGTTACTAGAAAGATTAGAGCAGTTGGTAAACAAGCCGCATGTTTCTTTACCTCCACAGGCTCAACCAGTTATTGAAAGAGGAAGCTTACCACCAAGGAAAGCTTATGTTCCTAGTTCCATAGATGATGGAACGCCTCTTTCAGTTCAGCTTTATTCTCAAGAGTTCTTGCGGGAAATACAAGAGGAGAAATGGGCCAAGGAGAAGGGTAACCCCCCTCCTATCCCTGAAATTGATGATCTTCACGATCAATTTCCCCAAGACATTCCTTCTATCTATCGAGACCAATCAGAGCTACAAGAAGACGAGAGATTAGAGTTTGAATCTAATTCTTTACAAGAGTTGCCACAATTCACTGGCCCATGGGAATCTGAATCTCTTCAGATCAGAGCTCCCACAATATTGGTAAGAAATGAAGACTGAGTGGTCCCAAGAAACACTGATGTCATGAAGAACACTAAGGTTCAGTGTCATCTCACTGTAGAAGAGCTGCTCAAAGCAAAACCTGAAGGATCATGTGAAGGATCAGGTTCCAGAACTTGATTCCAATATGACAAAAGCAGGCTCTAAGCAAAAAGTTCTAGAGATACCTCTCGACAAAATAGGAGACATGAGCGAAGGTGAAGAAGGTAATACTTATCTTCGGATCACCTATCAAGGTTACACAACCAAAGACATCATAGATTTAGGTGCTGGTGTTGCTATTGCGACCACCTCCTTGTGGAAGCGATGGGGCAAATCCACATTAAGACCAACTAGAATGAAGCTTCAAATGGCAGACGGTCATTTTGAAAGACCTCTAGGATTGCTCGAAGGGATAACTCTAACCACTTGTGGTGTAGAGTTTGAACATACATTTGCTATATGTGACTTTGAGAAAAATAATGTGTATGAGATGATCCTAGGAAGGCCCTTCCTACAACAATTGCAAATAGTACAGGATTGGGGAACCAACTCCTTGTACTTATAGCACTTAGGGGTCACCACCAAGGTCAACCTGAAGGATTACACCTTCAGAGATGTACCACCCCTACAGTGGAATCATATCCACAAAGTGAAAGAGGATTCTATCTCTGTGCATTCTGGAAGTTCTCCTGACCCATCCTGGTTGCATGAAGATACTCATTTGTGGATGTGCAAGGTCGCAGAGGAAGAGGAAAAATGCGTAAAGGCGAGAGAAGAAGGGACTTCGCCAAGAAATAGACCAGTTAGAGACCCAACCTACACATCGATGATCTTTCCAGATGAGGAATTTGAGCCTCATGGCTGGCCAGAAATCTTAGCCACCATGGACATTGCTGTCAATGAAGAACAATGGACACCTCATTGCGATGAGGAGGGCTATGATATTTCAGTGTTCATGTGTCAGCCACTGTTAGAAGAGTGTGATCCTAATGATGTCATGGAAGAAGAGGAGAAGGACAATGATCTAGAGTCCATTGTGATGGATATTTGCTTTAATTCAGAGCAGCACTATCTAGAAGATGTAGGAGTGTTTACTCAAAAAGAAGAAGAACCTCTCACAAGCATTAAAACTGTAAATTCAAAGAATGGAAGTGAAGGTAGTCAAAAGAAAAAGAAAAGAAAAGCAATAAAACAAGAAGAGGAGGAATCATTGTTTGAGGTACCAAAAGATTTCAAGAAATATGAAGTTGACGATCAAAAAATTTTGGTACGAATGCCTAAGAGAGAGGCCATTACAGGAGAAGCATACGATAATAAAGAAAAGACCAAAAAATTTGTGGTAACCATTGAAGAGAATGAAGAACGATGTACATACATAGGAGATGACCTAAGCGCAAAAGAAGAAATGGAGCTTGTAGCTCTATTAAGGGAATATAGGGACATGTTTGCGTGGCACTATAGAGACTTGAAGGGGGTAGATCCAAGAATATGCTCTCATACGATCCCCATGACTGCTGAGGCCAAGCCCACCAAACAGAAGCCCTACACATATAATGATACTTATGCATCCAAGATAAAAGAAGAAATTGATAGACTGATTGAAGCCGGATTTATCTATGAAATTGAGCATACTGAATGGGTGTCCCCCATTGTAGTGGTGCCCAAGAAGAATGGGAAGTTGCGAGTGTGTATTAACCTTAAAAAAGTTAATGCTGCAACAATTAGAGATAGCTATCCGCTCCCAATCACTGAACATTTATTGGAGCGCGTTGCAGGAAAGGAAGTTTATAGCTTTTTAATGGATTTTCAGGTTACAACCAAGTAGCCATTGCTCCAAAAGATCAACACAAGACGGCTTTTGCCACAGAGTGGGGAATCTTTGCATTTCGAGTGATGCCATTTGGGCTCACAAATGCACCTGCAACATTCCAAAGGCTCATGTGTCATGTCTTCAAAGAGTTCTTGTGAAAGAGCTTAGAAGTATATGTGGATGATTTATGTGCTTATTCCCAAGAAAGAAGATACCACATCCCTGAGCTCAGACAGATATTCAACAAGTGCAGAGAATATCGAGTGTGTCTGAACCTAGAAAAGTGTGTGTTCATGGTGCATCAAGGTAAAATCTTAGGTCATATTGTTTCTAAGAACGGAATCTCAACACATGAGGACAAAGTAAGAGCCATAGCGGAGTTGCCAAGGCCAAGGAACATTAAAGAGGTACAAGCCTTTATGGGCCATTGTGGATATTATCGTAGATTTATCCACATGTATGCGATCATCGCTAAACCTCTTTATGGTCTGCTGACAAATTTTGAGTGGAATGACGAATGTGAAAATTCCTTCAATGAGTTGAAGAAACGCTTGTGCACAGCACCAATATTGACCACTCCTGACTGGAACAAACCATTGCATGTCCATGTCGATGCATCCAATCATGCTATAGGATGTGTGCTAGCACAACCAACGGGTGAAGGAAATTTAGATTTGCCTATAGCATATGCTAGCAGACAGCTAACCGCAGTTGAATGAAACTATACCACAACCGAGCGAGAAGGCTTAGGCATGGTATATGCTGTGAAGAAGTTTAGACACTATCTATTGGCCAACAAGTTCAAGTTTTTCAGTGATCATCAAGCCTTATTATACTTGGTCAATAAACCTTGCAATACTGGACGCTTAGTAAGATGGTTCCTCTTACTAATGGAATATGACTTTGAGGTCGTTGTCAGGAAAGGTAAAACCCACCTTAGGGCTGACCACCTTTCTCGCATCACTTCCGGTGAGTCACCGCAAGGAGTGTCAGATGAATTGCCCGATGCTTATCTGTTCAATTTAGAAGTTGTTCCTAAATGGGCAAATAAGTTGGTACCAGTCCTCACCTTCGGACCCGCAAATAAGAATGTGAAAACCTCGCAAGAAGAAATTATAAAATCACAAAAATATCACATATTGGAAGGAAGCATGTACAAGCAAGGTATAGAGGGTGTATTAGTTTGTTGTGTCGAGGATGATGAACATACTAGTTGGTTGCAACAAGCCCATGAGGGACTGCTAGGAAATCACTACTCTAAACAACAAACATTGCAGAATCTAAAACGTTTAGGAGTGTATTGGCCTAGCATGGACAAAGAAATTCATGAGTGGATTAAGAATTGTCCAATGTGCAAAGAGAGACCCCCAGTAGAGCATGCCACCCTGTATCATGTGTCATTAATTCCAGACTGGAGTGCTCCATTGGTAGAATTCATGAGATCAAGAACATTACCCAAGGAGGCTAGTCTAGCAAGAAGACGAAGAAGCAGGTACATATCAAGCTAACTATGCAAGTAGAGGAAGACATGGCAGAGGTAGAGGAAGAGGAGGTAGACAAGGCAGGGGGAGATCCCAAGACTCCAACCCATGTTATATTTGTGGACTAACTAATCATACAACTAAAAATTGCTTTACGAATTCCAGGAATCAAAGAGGCAGAGGATACAATAGAGGAAGCTATGGCTACTCAAGAGGAAGGTTCAACAATTATCATGGCAACTACAACAACTACAATCATTCAAACTATCAATGAGGCTACAAAGGAAGGAGAGACTACAATAACTACACAGAAGACTCAAACAAAGAGGATTCATTATTGATCATGAACATGGCTATGCCACAAGGTAAATTTGATGAGCATGTTTTCTACATAGATTTAGGTTGTTCAAATCATGTGGCAAGAAATGTGGCACTCCTATCAGATTTAGAAGATCCAACGAATAAGCATGAGGTACAAACAGGAGATGATACAAGACATCTTGTGGAGAAAATAGGCAATGTCAAAGCATCTGATGGAAACATCAACCTACTCAGTAAGGTACTCTATGTCCCTACCATTACAAAGAATTTGATAAGTGCTGGGCAGATAGTAGAGAAAGGGTTGCAAGTCGGGTTCACAAAAGCAAGAGCATTTGCTGAAGATCCAAGTCAAGGATTCAAAAGAATTGCAAAAGGTGAAAAGACAGGTAGATTGTTCACATTTGAATTACAAGACATTAGAAACATTGCTCTCTTTAATTATGGTAGTTAGACACTCACAGAATTGAAATTATGGCACAAAAGGTTAGCACATATTGGTGAAAGGTCATTAAAGCAAATTTGCAGGGACCAAAGTGTACTTGGACTCCCTAATTTGTCAAAACAATATATGATTTATAAGTGTACTGCATGTCAATTTGGAAAGTCTCACAGGTTACCATTCATGAAGAAAGGTTATATGCATGGAGATCTCTTGGAGTTGGTTCATACAGATGTATGGGGACCTAGCAAGGAAGCCTCAATATCTGGATCAAGGTATTATGTCTCCTTTATTGATGATTGCAGCAGATGGACTATCCTATTCTTTATGAAACACAAAGATGAAGTTTTTTCATGTTTCAAAAGATATTTGGCTCTTGTGGAGAATCAAACAGGTAAATCACTAAAAAGGCTAAGGTCAGATGGAGGGGGAGAATACTTCTCCCATGAATTTGATTCTTTTCTTCAAGAAAGAGGAATCAAAAGAGAGGTAACTACAAGGTACACTCCCGAGCAAAATGGAGTGGCAGAAAGGAGGAATAGGACAATTGTTGAAGCTGCAAGGTCAATGTTAAATGAAAAGCATTTACCTAATTATCTATGGGCTAAGGCTGTATCTACAGCCACTTACTTGATTAACAGGTTGCCTTCAAAATCCCTTGATGGGATGACTCCATATGAGGCTTGGAATGGAAGAAGACCAAGCTTAGATCATTGTAAAATTTTTGGATGTATTGCTTTTGCTCATGTTCCTTCACAGGTTAGAGGCAAGATGGATCCAAAGGCAGAAAGGTGTGTATTTATTGGATATGACAACAATCAAAAGGGTTACAGGTTATACAACCCTACCAACAAAGGATTCTTGGTAAGCAGAGATGTAGTTTTTTATGAAAACAATTCATGGTATGAAGATTCATGCAGGAAGGTCAATTTACCATAAATCTTGAAGAAGATTTTGCAAAGCTTGGTAGAGAACAACCAAAGATTGAAGAACAAGACACCTCGGAGGATGATGAAGAATCTCAGATGGAACAGATTAAAGCATGGAAGTCTAAAGGTAAAGCAAAATTGCAGGAACCTGGACATGAGGCAGAATCATCACATCATGGCCTAAGAAGATCTACGAGGGAAAAGAAAAAACCAGAAAGGTATGGGTTTGACACCTCATTAGTAACTAAACATTCTATCTACATAGCACAGGACATAAACCAAGAGGAGCCATCATCCTTTGAAGAGGCCAAAGCAAAATCAGAATGGTAGCATGCAATGAAGGAAGAGATTGAAGCACTTGAGGAAACAACACTTGGGATTTGGTGCCCAAGACTTCATCCATGAAGGTAATAGGCTCAAGAGGGGTCTATAAACTCAAGAAGAATTATGATGGTTCCATTAACAGGTATAAGGCAAGGCTTGTAGCAAAAGGTTTTGCAAAAACTCAAGGAATTGATTATGAGGAGACCTTCTCTCCTGTGGCAAAGATGCCTACTATTAGGTTTTTGCTTAGTATTGCCTCTTCCAAGAATTGGAAGATACTTCAACTAGATGTAAAGAATGCATTCTTGAATGGTTGGATAACAGAAGAGGTATATATGGCACAACCACCTGGTTTTGAGAATCAAGTTTATCCTGATTATGTGTGTAAACTTAACAAAGCATTGTATAGTCTCAAGCAAGCTCCAAGAGCTTGGAATTTCAGGCTTGTTTCATTCTTGCAGGAGAAAGGCTTTCAATCAAGCAAGGCAGATCCTTCACTCTTTATCAAAAAGAGTAATTCTGAGGTCATCTACCTATGTGTATATGTAGATGATATTATATTGACAGGAAATGATGCAGATGGTATGAAGAAGATCAAAGATCACATGAGAGAAGAGTTCAAGATAAGTGATTTGTGTTCACTTACCTACTTCCTATGTTTGGAAGTTGTCTACAAAGATCATGGTTTGTTTCTCACTCAAAGAAAGTACATTAAGGACATGGCAAAATTCAAGATGCAAGATTGTAAGAGTGCAGGTACTCCAATGGAGGTCAATCACAAATTGAGCTCACATGAAGGTGAACTCATAGAGGACATCACATCATATCAAAGTCTAGTGGGTAGTCTCAACTATGCCACATTGACAAGAGTAGATATATGTTACAGTGTGAGTGTGCTAAGTCAATTTATGCACACACCAAGGAAACCACATATGGATGCTACCAAAAGGATTCTCAAGTATCTCAAAGGAACCATAAATGAAGGACTTTATTATCCTTATGTATCTAATTTAGGGTTGAAGCTATTTTCTAATGCAGATTGGGCTGGCTCCAAGGAAGATAGAACGAGCACTTCAGGTTATCTTACCTTTGCAGGTTCAAAGCTTATTTCATGGTCATCCAAGAAGAAATCCACAGTTGCTCTCTCTTCTACTAAAGCTGAATACAGAGGTCTTGCCATAGCTACACAAGAAGCTATGTGGATGAAGACATTATTCAAAGATCTTGGATTGGAGTTTGGAACTCCAACTATTTATGGTGATAATATGAGTTCTATTCATTTGGCTGCTAATCCTATTTTTCATGCAAGGACTAAACATATTGAAGTTCATTATCACTATGTAAGAGAGAAGGTTCTAAGCAAAGAGATTCAAATATCATATGTGTCCACTCATCAACAATGTGCAGATATTCTAACTGAAGCATTGGATGGTACAAAGCTTTGCAAATTCAAGGCTATGATAGGTTTGCAGGTAATCTTGGAAGATTGAAGACCTCAAGCATACTTGGCTTGAGGGGGAGCTATTGGAACAAGTCTATGACAAGCCTAAGTATTGGCTTGAGTCCCACAAAGTTTTAGAAGAAGCTTTAAAATGAAGACTATGCAAAGTTCACTTGTGAACTACCTCTTGTAACTTTTGAAGAGTTTACTTAATGTAAAAGTGAGAGAATCTTAAGTGGTTGAGTCCACTTGATCAAAAAGGGAAAGAGGAGCCACGAATTTGTGATTTGTGGTAGGTAGAGAATCAAATCAATCACTAATTGATTGGAGAGTGATTGAGGGAAGTTAGCCTCCCAAACTCAACTATAAATAGATGGTAGTTTTAGTCGTGGTTAGAGAGACCTATGTGAAGACCTCCAAGAGCTGAGCTTTATGCCATATCAAGGTGTGATTACGAGGCACACATATGTATCAGTAAGTCCATTGTATTGTACAAGAAATATACTTTCATTTTCATAATCATTTGAGTTCATATTTCCATGTTCTTGTGAAGTGTACTACTCACTGCCATATCTCTCAGTTTTCTTAGTCCGATTGCAGAGATGGTTTCTCTGAGTTTGGTGCATCATTTTCAGTGATTTAACTTGGTAAAGTTAGCTCTATAAGTCTACTATATTTGCATCAATTTTCATTTCATTTGGGTGTTTCAATCTTGAGTTATGTTCAGTTGAATTCAACACTATCTGTTCATTTTCACTTCTCTGTGAGGTACCCGACTTTTTTACTCATCTTGTCAGAGCTGTTTCTCAGTGTGTACTTATCCAAATTCAATGATTTAAAGCATGCTGGATTCATCTTATAGTCTAGTATAAGCATACAAATGTTCATAATCATTGGATTCTTAAATCTGGAGTTATGTTCATTTTTCTCCTCACTAGTCTCAAATTGTAGCAGCCCGTGAAAATCAAGATGATGTCATCAGTTGTTAAACATCATTCTCAGTGTGTGGTTCATTATTTTTTATGAGATTACTCTTGAAAGTTAGCTCTTTAAATTAACTAGACTTCCCCAAAAGGAATTAAGTTAATTGCTACTGTGCTCAGAGAATTATGCAAAACACTAGACAGGTGTATGAACCAAGAATAGCAAGTTCTTCACCTCTGAGCTAACTCCAACTCGGGTGTCTAATACATCCATTGGCAAGCTAAAAGGGCCCACCACATACTCCTGGAGTTCATTTGGCTGGTGTAGATCAAGTATTTTGCAACACCTCTTCATCTTCAAGCACATACCTATCCATCTCTTCACATATACATGTATGTAACTATGTGTGTGTAAGTATATGCATATGTTTGTGGGCAGGGATGCATGTGATCTGATGTGTGTATACGTATATGTATGCATATGTATGTGTGTGTATATGTATGTATATGTATATGTATATGTATGTATATGTATATGTATATGTATATGTATATGTATATGTATATGTATATGTATATGTATATGTATATGTATATGTATATGTATATGTATATGTATATGTATATGTATATGTATATGTATATGTATATGTATATGTATATGTATATGTATATGTATATGTATATGTATATGTATATGTATATGTATATGTATATGTATATGTATATGTATATGTATATGTATATGTATATGTATATGTATATGTATATGTATATGTATATGTATATGTATATGTATATGTATATGTATATGTATATGTATATGTATATGTATATGTATATGTATATGTATATGTGTATGCATGTGCATGTGTATGCATGTGCATGTGTATGCATGCATATGTGTATATGCATGTGTGTATGTATGTGTGTATGTATATGTAAGTACGTATATGTGTGAGTATGTGTATGTAGGTGTATCTGAGTGTGTGTATGTGAGTATATGTGTATGTGGGTGTGTAGATGTGTGTGTTTATATGTATGTATGTATGTATGTATGTATCTATATATGTATGTATGTATGTATGCATGTGTGTGTACATGTGTCTGTGTACATGTGTGTGTGTATGTGTGTCTCTATTTGTGGGTGTGTATGCATATTTATGTTTAGTGTGTGTATGTGTGTTTTCATATGTGTGTATGTGTGTATGTATATGTGTATGCATGTGTATGTGTGAGTATATGTCTCTATCTGTGTGTATATAAATATGTAAAAGTATGTGGTATATATATATGTGTGTGTGTATGTATATATATGTGTGAGCAAATATATTTATGTGTACAATTATGTGTGTGGTGGTCTGTGCATGTCCAAGTATATACATGTATGTAACTATGTGTGTGTTTGTATATGCATATGTTTGTCGGCAGGTATGCATGTGACGATCTGCATATACATATAAGTATGCCTATGTATGTGTGTGTGTGTGTATATGTATGTATATGTATATGTATAGGTATATGTATATGTATATGTGTATGCATGTGCATGTGTGTATGCATGTGTATGTGTATATGCATGTATGTATGTATGTGTGTATGTGTGTATGTGTGTGTATATGCATGTGTGTATATGTGTGTATGTATATGTGTGTGTATGTGTATGTAGGTGTATATGAGAAGGTGTGTATGTGTGTATATGTGTATTGGGTGTGTATGTGTGTGTATGCATGTAAGTATGTATGTATGCATATGTATGTGCATTATGTATGCATGTGTGTGTATGTTTGTGTGTATAGGTGTGTCTCTATGTGTGTGTATGCATATATGTGTATGTATATGTATGTCTATGTATGTGTGTGTGTACACATGTATGTGAGTCTATGCATATGTGTGTATGTATGTATCTATGTATGTATAACAGTATACACACACACACACATATATATATACATATATATATATATATATATATATATATATATATATATATATATATATATATATATATATATATATATATATATATATATATATGTTTATATATTTTTATGACTATATTTACTATTATATATATATATATATACATATATATATATATATATATATATATATATATATATATATATATATATATATATGTATATATATATATATATATATATACATTATAAATATGTGTGTATATGTGTGTCTATCTATGTGTGTTTGTCTATGTGTGTATGTGTGTGTCAATGTGTGTATATACATGTGTATGTGTATATATGTGTGTGTATGAATGGGTATGTGTGTGTGTGTAAATGTGTGTGTATGTGTGTGTATGTGTGTGTGTGTGTATGTGTGTGTATGTGTGTGTATGTGTATGTGTATGTGTGTGTGTCTGTGTGTGTATGTGTGTGTGTCTATGTATGTATGTGTGTGTCTATGCATGTATATATGTGTGTATGTGTCTGTATGTGTGTATGCATGTGTATGTGTGAGTGTGTGTAAATATGTGTGTGTGTGTGTGTTTACCTAGTCTCTTCTCTCCCTCTTTGTCCTGTGCATACTCTCTCTCCCTTTCTCTCTCTCTCTCTTGTCTGAATCCTGACACAAATGTGTCGAGAGAAATCGAAACTTTGTTTTATTAATCCAAAGCATCATTTATGCGATGCTTTAGCATCGCAAGCAGTGTGCCGACATCATCAATAGCATCGTTGATTAATGACAGTCATAACAGCATCACATAAGCGACACTGGCCATCACTTATATGATGTTATGTTTTTTTTAAATAGTTATACCAATCATCACTTATGTAATGCTTTGGGAAATGAGCATCGTATAAGCGATGAAACCCGCTTTTTTCAATGGGTGGCATCACTATGCCCCTCCGTTTCTAGTAGTCTTTATCAAAGTGCAGAGCGAGACGGTGTTTTGAATCATTTGGGCAAGGATCCCACCATAGCAATGAGACATGTTATTCTAGTTTTAGAACATGACCATGTTCTTTGGGTTTAAAAAAATGAGGCTCAGCGGTTGCCTATGGTTATTATATATAGCTTTATTTTTTAGGAAGAAAATCTTTCCCAAGGGGGAAAGAATGTAATAAAGTAAGTCTATGATCTAAGGGTCCGGCTGGTTCAGAGAAATGTGAAATCGGACACTATTTGGTCACTCATGTGTATGGCCAATGATCTCGAGACTAGACTTAAGGATAAGTCCATGTGCTCTCTTAAACAAGTGATCCACTTAGCCTAGTGGTCAAGTCTAAAGGTTGTGAAGCAGGAGGTCTAGGGTTCAAACCCCATGGGTAGCATGGGGAGAGAGTTTTGCCCAAGGAGCTCTAGAGCCTTCTAACTCAAGTTCAGGTGAGTTAACTTGTGTTTAGAGAGACTTAACTCGAGTGGTGAGTACACCAACCACTAGTGGACTCTTGTGGAAGTTACTAAAGCAATGGTCAAGATCACTTCAACCACTAGTAGACTCTAGTGGAAGATATTAAAGAAATGGTGGAGATTGCACATGCACTTGTGGACTCTAATTACATTTGTGGTCCTCGTTGATTCAAGTAGCTATATATACTTGCATAAGGTTGGGAGGAGAGTCATCTCTCTAGCACGTGGTGGTCGTAATTGTTAGTTTCTTGCAATATTGATCTTAATCACCAAGTTGACTATGAAGGATGTTGCCTATTACATCACAAAATTAATGCATATGATGAATCGAAGTCTTGCCTCCTAAATGGGAAAATTGAAGATATAAGGTCATAAATTGGCAACAAAATTGAGGATACTATTAGAATCAAAAGAAATTTGGACTTTAATCACTTTCTTAAGAAGACTTGGTGTTTGAACAAGTGAAATAATATGTGTTGCTCCCCCATGGTGTAAGTGATGTTATGCTAGTAAGCAAGATCTAGGTCACCTTTTTGTTTCCCTATCCTAAGAATATCCTAACCTAATAGTGCATCAACATAATCATTTTATTGTCTCATCAAGGTTAGTTGGAGGCAAGCGCTGCTTGAGGAAGCGATCCATTGCTCATGTGCTTTGTGGAACATCGTTAGAAGGGAAGCATTGTATAATATTTGGAAGAAAAGATGTGAATTTAACTTCGGAAAGGCTCTCAAAGAGAGGCTGATTGACAAATCCATCGTCTGCCTAGGTAAAAGCATCTTGGATTGTAAGAGATCCCCTCCTCTCCCCTATTTAGACACCATAGGTTGTTCATTTTAGAAAACAACAAGATGAAAAATGAATGGGTCTTTCATGAAGGGGATGAAAAGGTTATAAACCTTCTCTATAATGCTTTGTCACTTTTTTTTGAGCTTTTTCTTGTTCATAATTTAAAGCTTGCTTTTCGGAAAAAAGCTTCTTCAGTGTCTTTTGTCAATGAAAAACATAAGTAATCTACAAGGTCAATCGTGAAACTCATTTAATTACGTCAAGGATAGTATTCCTTTGATGATGGTACATATCCTATTCTTTCAAATATGTGCTAGAGTTCAATGTGATAGGCCTTCATGTTTCATTCAAAGCACATGTTTCCTTGGAATGTTTTTTTTTCTTTAAATGGAGGTTCGGCCGAGGCCTACTCCCCCTGACTTTAACTTTGAAAGTGCAACTGTACAAGGAAGGGCATAGTACCCATGGGACCCCCTTATCCCACAAGAACAAGGGTTTACAAAACTGGGTTAAACGACGGTCACAACTACTGCGAAAATGGACAAACGGTGACACCTAAGCCACATGCAACATCTTTCCAAGATACACGTCCCTTACATGTTGCTGCCAAAGGTTGAACTGCAAGAGGCCCAACCACTAGCTATATCCTCAACTAGTGGTTGAGCAATGTTCAATGCAGCACCTTATAGCTAGCACTATGTTTCTCAACATTTTGAACTTGCATTTTTTGCAAGTTGGTTTTGGCTATATCCTCAGCTTCCGTGTATCATTGTCAATTCGACCTACACTCAAACACATAATCCTTTTTTCTTCTTGCATTGATCTTCTTAGTTTCTACTTCTATGTTAGCATCAATTGGCAAGCTTCACCTTCGGCCGATTTGATGGAATACAACACATAGTCCTCGATCTGAACATGACGCACACGCTGAGCTTCTCTCTCTCTCTCTCTCTCTCTCTCTCTCTCTCTCTCTCTCTCTCTCTCTCTCTCTCTGTGTGTTAATACGCAAAGACGGAGAGGATGGAGAGGATGCAATCCGCCTACACAGAGCTTATCGTGCATGAAGTAAGCTTCATTTGTCTTATTCGCTTGTAGCTATCACCATTTGAGCATTTGTCAACTATGGCTCTCTGTTGAAGCATCTGCCTCAAGTTTGAGAGTTCCTTCTATCTCAATGGCTTGCTTTGTTCTAAAAATGTTTTAAAAGTACTTGCACCATAAAAGAGAGACAACCAGAAAAAAAGGAATCTAGCAACAAGTTGAATCAACTGATTACGAGGAGGGTTCTGATACTTCAAAGTGTTTGGCACCTTAAATTTGACATGAAGAAAGTAGTTTTAAAGTGGCAAATTCTCCACCATGGTATCACGACCAACGCCTAATCCAAACAACTTTGTAAGTAGCAACCATGCCCTCAAAGACGCTTTAATGTGAAGGAGTACTTTCGATACCTATTTTGCCCTTTTCTCCCAAAAGAACAAGGATTTGGAGATGCTCCACGGAATTTGGGAATCGCACAACATCGACTTTGGAAAGAATACCAAAGATGTCTCTTTAGAAATAACCCTACAATGGCTAGTAAAAAAAATAAAACGCCATAAGAGCATGTCCTCTTTATGGCAGATTGTTACTTTAGACAAAGGTAAGCATCACGTTGTGGAGCTCCATCTCCTTAATTGTCAATCCATGGAAATGCAAGGATGATATGAAGATCGTGAGCAAATGATGTTTGCGAAGGTGACACTGAGAAGCATGCTAGTGCACACACACATGCACACACACAAGGAAGAGACAATAGAAGACACAATGGAAGGAGGAACACTTCTATTCCTCACTTGAAGTACAAAAGATCTCTTACAAATCTCACACCTCAAATTAGCTGACCTAAAAAATGAGCTCTTTATTTTTATTTATAGTTTTTGAGATGAAGTGACTAGTTTCGCATCTAATAATTGGTCTACCTAAGATTATTTCCTAAGCTACTTTTGGGGTATCAAACGATGTCCAAAAAATATAAAAATTGGTATGCACATTCTCTCTATGCTCCCCAAGTTAAACCACTCCTCGGATTCTAGAAAATGGAGAATTGAATGGAAAAATTGGGTGGGTTTATGTTATTGTGGATAGTGATGAAAATTAGTATTGTTGCTTCTGATGGGGTTTCAATATTAAGTGGAGATTTTGAGGGAAGATCCCACTTTGATTTCATTCTCTTTACATGCTTCCTTTTCTCTGCATCATTCTTGTGTCATCATCATCACAACATTCCAGTTTCAGTAGGGCGTTCATTGAAGGCAAAAGAATTGGATGCAACGAATGCTTTCTACCTCATGAAAGCATATTGCCATCTGCTCTATTTTATTATCTCTAGTTAATTCTCTCATAGTTGCTTGATTCCTTCACTCAACAGACTGACGATGCCAGAGATCTCTCCGTCAGGAACCTCATAGAAAGCCTCAAATTATGTTGTCTGGTGGTGGCAGTGAAGGAGCATCTCTCCATGATTATTCATCTCATCTCTCTCTCTCTCTCTCTCTCTCTCTCTCTCTCTCTCTCTCTCTCTCTCTCTCTCTCTCTCTCTCTCTCTCTCTCTCTCTCTCTCTCTCTCTCTCTCTCTCTCTCTCTCTCTCTCTCTCTCTCTCTCTCTCTCTCTCTCTCTCTCTCTCCCCCCATCTCTCTCCATCTCTCTCCATCTCTCTCTCCTGGATCTATGCAGCGCTCGATTTCTCTCAGCCATCGGATCTCTTATGCTTTTCATTTCATCATGAGCAGAGCTCCTTCATAGGAGTGGTGATTCATCTCTCCATGTCTACAGAATCTTGAACTAGATCTGTTTCTCTCTCTTGGCAATCACTTGTTTGGTGGGGAACTTAAGACCCTCATTGTCAGCCCCTGCATCTTCATCATCACTTTTTGATGATTCTATTGGAGAAGGTTTTGCATCCTCTTCATTGGCACCAACAGACTCTAAAGCTTTCATGTCTTTTGGATTGAGCTCTTGTTTCACTTGACCGGCAGTGCTACTTTCATCCTCGGAATGAGAGACAACATGATCTTCATCTAATGATGGAGAACACCTCCCTCTAGCCATTGTGAGCCCCAAACTTTAAAAAAAAATAGCAATCAAGAAGTAAACACTACCACCTTCTCTCTCAGCTCTCTCAACAAATATAAGGTACAAGGAAAAGAAGAGAAAAAAAATAAATTACCTAAAAAAATCAATGGGAAGACCCAATCAAGAATGAAGCTCTATTTTATAGAATTCAAAGATCCCACTTTCCAATCTAGAAGTTTTGCTCTTCAGATGACACATGGCACTTCTCCTTCTCTACTATTCTAGTCTTTCTAGATCTTTTAAAATCTTCCAAATTCCATTCTAATCTTGTTTTTATTCCTTTCCAAATTTGAAAATTTCTATTCTTTCTTTTCTATTTTTTATTTTTCTTCTTATTTTTCTAATTTTTCTTTTTCTATTTTTATTTCTTTTTATTTTTCTTTTTATTTTTCTTTTTTTATTTTTTACTAAGGTTTTAATTCATTTCTTACCTATATATAAATTTAATGAAATTAAGGGGTTAGAATTAGGATAAATGGTGATTCTAAGGTTCCAAACTAGGGTTTTGTATTTTGAGAAAAATAGGTTTGATTTTTCTAGGGTTAATGCATATTAATTAATGGGTTTATGTACACTGGGCTAAAATCTTAGGATTTTCAAGGGTTTAAATTAGGCTTCCATGGGTCAGAGTTAGGTTTTTAGGGTTTCTAAAGGTTAAACTAATACAATTTCTCAAGGGTTATATAATTAGATGGGTTTTTGGACTTCATCTAAGTTTGCATATGACAGTTTAAATGGGTTTAAGTAAAAATGCAATAATGATTTAAGGACTTTTTACAAAGAATTAGACAAATTTGTTTTTGAAGAAGGCAAGTATTAAATTAATGGAAAATGATACAATTGTGCAAGGGGCAAGCCCTCATCTCAAATAAGAGTAGAACCCCACAGGGGACCACTGAGAGAATACATTATCAAATAGAATAGTACATGATAAATCTTTGGGCAGAGTACAAGGGCATAATGGCCAATCTCCACTGGTTGAACTTAGTGGTACATAAGATACAACCAAAATTCAAGGGCCTATCAAGGGCATTGTTGATGGATCTGATACAGAAGTCAGTAGTCAATTTTTGCAGCTTATAAGGAAGTCCTTTTTGCCACTTTGAAATACCTTTTGATTTCTACTGACCCAAATGTGCCATAGGAGTTGAGACCTCCAGTGCACCACAGAAGAATATCCATCCTATTGAAGCAGCCCAGTAGAATTTCTTTGAGGCCGAGACTAGATAAACCACAAGCTTCACAACACTTCTTCAGCAGCCCCCAGAATTTCTCAGCATGAGTGCAATTGATAAAGAGATGAGCAAGATCCTCCTTCTTGCCACAAAATCAGCATTCACCATTACTGATGTTGAGAGGCTTTTCCCTCTTCCCAATCCATAAATCATTGTGGTATATCAATCACATAAGAGTGCAGTGCTTCTTGGCTATAGGAAAGGCCCAATTGGCTTGAAATGTGTACTTCCAATGATTGGGAGACCAGTTGATTTTCCATCTTTTATTTAACTTCTTGACCATCTCTAAGAAACCTCCGAAGAGTTTTTTGAACTTTTTCATCATGTCTTCAGCCACCTCACTGATGCCAATGCTATGGCAGTGGAAGGCTGCTTGCATCCTAACATTGTACCTGTCCTTAGCTTTTATTAAGGCCTATTTACAAGCAATAGAAAGAGAACTCATATCATATATCCATTGGTTATCAACAAGAGAGTCAAGATGGTAGAAATCTTTATAAGTGTTAAATCCTCTTTTTCTACATTTATTATGTATGATGTAGAGCTTTTTGTTGTACTCTTCAACAAGCCATCCCGTCCAAGGGCAATCCTGCATATAGAAGGAAAGGTTAGAGGAGAATTTAGAACTAGGTTTATAACCTCTTTTTATACTCATCCATGTTGTCCACATGTTGCATATCGATCTGCTTCCTTTAGGAATAAAAATCTGGGGAGAACAAACAATGTTCGAGAGGTTAAAGTTAGACCAAGCCTTATAACCCTTCACATAAAAATCCTTGGTATTTCTTTTAATAAGACAAGCCCAATAATCAGTGGAATCCAAGGACCTTAGGATCCATTTTACAGACAAATGTTTGGTCAACTTAAATGGACATAGAATACCAAGGCCTCCCTCTTCTTTTTTAATACAGCAAGTATTCCAGGAGACTTTAGTCATGCATTCTTTGTTGTAGTCACGACTCCACAAAAACCTTCTAGATAAAGTTATAACCTGTTGAAGCTCTTTTTTAGTAGGCATCCAGCAACACAAGAAATAGACGATAGTAGGTAGAATATAGTTATTCAGCACGAAAAGCCTATGAGAAAGATTCTATTGGAGAGAGATCCACTTAAATATCTTATTCCTAAATTTACTCATCACCCAGTCCCATCTTTGAGAGGAAGAGACCTGAAACCCCATCGATATACCAAGCAACCTGAAGATGGTACCATCATGTATAAGATCACAACCCATCCAACACACTATTAGGAACAACATTATTAGAAGATTTGAAAAAGGTTTTGGTGTGGTTAATTTGGTACTTACTAGCTAAACAGAAATTTTCTAAACAATTAAGACAATTAACAACATACTCTTCCTTAGATTTAAGAAGAATGTTAGTGTCGTCTACAAACATTTGAAGACAGAGTTGAGGGGGCATTAGGGATATCAATACCACAAATCTTTTGAGAATCCAATCTGTCTTTAAAAAGCCACCCTAAAGCATCACTAGAGATAGCAAATAGCAAGGGAGCTAGGGGGAAGCCCTATCTTATAGATCTTTGAAGTTTGAAGGAGGGAGACAAAAATCAATTCATAGCATCTTTAGAATAGCCATTCTCATTAGCATGGTTTATACCCTCCCACAGAGAAATAATGGCATCCAAGATATATCTCCCTTTGATAAACCCTTTTTGTTCAGGCAAGGTCATGGAATTCATTATAGGGCTGAGTCTTCTCACCGGAGTGGAGGAGAATATTTTATATATAGAATTCAGGCAAGAGATTGGCTTCCAATTATTTAAGTCATCCTTGGATCCCTTTGTGTGAATGAGCTTGATGACTCCAGTATTAATGTAGGTAGATAGAGAACCTTTTTTCACAGCTTCTTGCCACACCAAGAGAATGAGGGGGGTCAAAAAATCCTTTAGAACGAAGAAGAACTCATTAGGAATCCCATCAAGATCAGGAGACTTACAAGGTTTCAATTTACCAATAGTTTCTCTAACCTCACCGGCAAAGAGGGGCAGGTCCAAAAGAGAAGCCAAGCTGGTAGGATTCATTTTTTCCTTTTGAGAGAAATGTGAGCTTTGGCTCTTTGGATATCCTCCCCCCACTTGGGAGGCACAGAGAAAACATTCGTAAAGAAGCTAATAGCCTCTTGTAAGTTCTCCTCAATATTGATAGCATAGACACCATAACTCTTCTTCAACATAGGAATAAAATCCTTATTCTTTTTCTTTTTCATCAATTCAAACATATGCTTGTTGGGTCTGTCCACTTTACCCGCCCAAAATTCCCTTGATGAAACAAGAGAGCCATGAGCCAAGATGTAGTCTTCCTGCCTAAGTTTATCCTGAAGATCAATGATCCTTTGACAGTAATTGCAGTTATTATGGCAGCCCTTATTAAGCTTATCAATCTCTCAGAGAATCATCATTCTTCTTTCAGCTGGAATTTTTTTAGCCAACAGCTTGTAGTAAGTAAAGAGCTTCTAAACTTCTCTAATAGCCTTCTCCCAAGCAAGGAGAGGGGACGAAATATTATTGAAGAAAAAACTAAATATGGCCTTGGTTTTGGCAACAACCAAGGGAATGTTGAGGAGGGATGCGTCAAGGTGGGGCCACCCTACCCTAGAGCTAGGGTCGTTACTATACAAATGAGTAAGGACAGGTACATGATCAGAAATACTAAGGGAAGAGACACATTCACACTTGATTTGCCAAAACTCATAACTTCTGTCAGCATTAAGGTACCCTCTATCAAGTCTAGCAACACAAAAATTGTCCTTGTTCCTATTGGTCCAAGTCATGTTTGTGTGATGGCTAATCTCAAGAAGATTCCTTTTATTAATCAGATTAAACCAGATGCATTTTTCTAAACCAGAAAGAACATTGTTTTTGTTACCAATTCTATCCTTGGCTTCAGTCACCATGTTAAAATCACCCATGATCAACAGGTCCCCCTCAAGGTTAGTCAACTTTTCCCAGCATTTAGTTCTTTCAACCTAATTATTGGAGGCATAAACACTCACAATGGTCATATTTATGGGGCTAGAACACTTAATACCGATCCACTCATGACTAGGATTGGAAATATGTTTATCAACACAATGAACCAAATTCCAATTGATCCCAATGACTGCCCCCCATTTGCCTTGCACATGATTCGTGTAATACCAAGAGTGATAGGAGGAGATAATACCAAGATTCTTACTAAGATTGAACCCATTAGATTTCACTTCTTGCAAAAGAAGAAAGCTAGGGCTCAAACTTAGGTCTTTCATCCACTTATTGAGCACTTTACCTCTAACACGGTCAGTGAGACCCTTGATATTAAGAGATAGAAGTTTAATTTGATTCATTGAAAAGTAGAAGCACTTATGAGCCTATTGCAATTAAATAGAGACATTTCCAGACCACACACAGAATCATATTCCTAGTGATACTCATCTGGGAACCACTAAAATCAAAGAAATTACTCGGCCCCAAGGTAGAGACTATAAGAGGGCCTTTTAATCTGCAGCTAAACAAGCAACACAACATCTTCTTAATATAGAACAACATGGAAGTTCTGGGAGACACCTCCTGAATCTTACTCTGAACCTTACCCTAAAGAATGACGTGCAACAGACGAACATAACAAGTGGAAACCACAAAAACAAAGTCAAAGAGCTTTGAAGGAGACTTGATAATAAACTGAGAGATTATTTTCTGTAATTTTTAACAGGATTTGACAAGGAGGTTGACACCCTCAAAGGGTCCTTTCTTTTGGATTTGCTGATGGAGAGGGTTTGAGAACTCCTTTCCTCTTGGCTCTCCATATCTACATCCTCCTGTAGCCCAGCCTTCTGATTTAGCTCATTTAACATTTTTTGATCATGATAATTTAATTCCTGCACAAAAACACAATCAGAATTTTTCGGAGTTGCAACCTGGGATACCTTTAGCTTATATGGCACACCTTTGTTGATTTGCCAGTTAGAATTAGAGTTATCCTTATCCTCAGGGGACCTTTTGAGTTTTGGACTAAAGGGGTTGCAAACCTCTTCCAAAAGAAGATCATACATGTTGGTGTGCTTAAAGGGTTTCTTTTTCTGCAATTTATTATTGGTTTTTATCACATTCTGAGGTTCGATGGTGTTAACATGCTTTTGCTGGTGTTCAGTTGGGTCAGCCTCCTCTTTACTTTTAGCTAACAAGGGGCACTCACGGATCAAATGTCCTTGCTTGAAGAAGTTTGTTAAATGCGCATTTGCCATCAGAAACGCGTTTAAGCTCTTTTCGAGTTCTTGGGAGTGGATGTTGAAAGTGAGGTAGGCCCTTAGGCTCATGTCACAGGTCCATGGTTCCATAGTTCCAGTCATGTACAACATTAATTCCAGCAATCTTCCATATTGACAAAACATGAACATATCACAACTTAATCATACAAATGATGAGATAAAGATAGAGAAAGAATAGACGACATGTGTAAGGTGTTATGTAAGCCAGCGCTTACTCATAGTATCATATATACCAATGTTCAATGTACAATGTGGGAGTAAAATTCTCAACCATTCTATGTGATGAGAAATAGATGTATGAGTGAATGTACAATGTAACAAACATATTCAGATGTGTGGGCAGTAATCTGAATATACATGAGATGTGTGACCTAATAGGTTATAGAAGAGTGAATATGAGTGACTGAATGAGGAAGGATCAGTGTGAACGGAAATCCTCAAACTCATGTGAACACACCTTCTTAAACACCTCATAAAATATGCATAAAGCATATAAGTACTGATTCTCTTGTACCTATGCCAAATAGGACTCCTCCTGATATGAACGCCACGACCTCCATAAACTTCAAGTAGTACCTGTGTGCATAAAGAGAATATGTACCTGAATACTTTAACATAAGATGTGAATCTTATGTTAAACTCCATCTAATGTCTTTGAAGTAGCCCGATATCTTCTTGTAGAAGACAATCTTCAACCTAATATCTTCCTGTAGAAGATAATCTTCAAAATCATGTAGATGGTCCCATCCAATGTCTTTGAAGTAGCTAGACATCTTCTTGTAGAAGATAATCTTCAACCTAACATCTTCTTGTAGAAGATGATCTTCAAATACATCATGTAGATGGGCGATCCTCACCATCAAGCTGCTAATGACCAAGTCTTCTTGCCATGAACAAGAGATAACCTCCTCTCCATGAGGTAGAGTGTGAGCACACCCTTCATCTTCTCCAAGAAGAATCACCAAGAAGAACTCCATAGCTGCTCCTCAACATGCTTCAAGTTAGCACCATGGCTGCCCCATGTGCTAGAAGAAACACCACCTCTACTGAGGTCCAAGCTCTAGAAAGCTTGTGTTGATCCTAGGTGAAGGATGAATACAATGAACCCAAAGTGCTTCTTTTATATAGTATTTGTGTTCCCCTCCAAGAGCTCTCCAAAAGCTAATAAAGCTATGCGATCGCACTTCTCCAAAAGCAAAAATTATTGCGAAAAACCAAGTCCGTCCGCTGTCCGTTTTTGGCGCCATTTAGCTATTATGAAATGCATGATAACATGATAAAAAATCTTCGCACACGCTACTGCATCTCACAGGATTTGAACCCAGGTGGGTTCTTTGGAAGCCATATGCTCTATCCACATGCCCACGCTGTTGTGTTGTACCAAATACTAAACCCGCAGCTATAATTCCTGTGACCGCCCGTAGATTTTGAAGAGCAACTTGTATAATGTATACAAGGAGTTGGATGCTAGACCATTTTGTCATTGGGACATTGTTTTCCAACAGTGGAAGGGGTCTGAATAAACAGAGGTCCTATACTTGATTTTCCCAATTAATTCATTCACAAAACAGTACACGAGTGTTCAAAGAACTCTGTCAACACGAATTTATCTCCAGACTCTAGTTAGTTCTCTCACACAGTTTCACTTTATGTACTCAGACTATTACTAACTCTTCCACAACCTTACCGATTTGCTCTGATTGTTACGTCCTCAACACACATCGGGTGAAACTATTCATTACCACAATACAGACTCACAAGTCGTACTTAATGGAACAGCGTTAAACACAAATGAAGGTAATCAGCAAAAGCAAAATAACACGGTACTACTCAGAATTCTCAAAACACAACACAACGGAACTACACAGACTTATCACCCAGACAGACAGTCTGGCGATCCTTCTGGTTGTCACCGAAGCGTCCTTTCATTGATTTATAAGAGATTACAATTCTTCGCAATGACCTTTCGATTCGTGCGGCATATGAAAAAGAGACAAGTTTACAATTGCCAATCTGACGGCTCACACTAGCACGCATGGTGGACTTGAACCCGCAGGTATACAAAATCTTATGGCTCATCTATTATACCCTGTAGATACATTGTTCTAGCTAATTTAAATGTTTGAGAAATTTTCTATTTTAACGAATCCAGCATCTGTTTCAATGTCTTGGGTTCTACTAACTGAGCATCAATTCTAACTGAACTAGTGGCAATAACTTGGCTTATCAAAATTTCTGCCTGTGTTTGCAGAAAGGCTTCCTGCAAATAAAAGTCATTCGATAGAGCTGCATCACGATTTACTTTCATATCGGCAATCTGTTGATCTATTCGTGATAAGCGTTCGGCTTGAGCTCCAAGTTGCCTTTCTCTTCTCTCCAATTCTTGATTCTGAAATTGAATGGTCCGGTAATATGCATCTCTTTCTCTTCGAATTGCTCGAATCTCTTTCTGGAGCTGAGCGACCAACATCATCTGCGTTTTAAGAGCGAAATTTGATTCAGTCAGGGTTGCATTTGCGAACTCTAGCTCTGTATTGGTTTGCTTTAGTAAAATTGACATTTCCTGTCCTTTCTGCACGGCTTCATCCAATTGTTCTCTAGTTTCCTTTAACAAATTTCCTAGTGCTATGCGGGCATCCTCTTTATCTTTAACTAACTGTCGTAACTGAAGAATTTCGACATCAGCAGCGAATAATAAATCATCTTTTCCTGTTACTTCAGCCAATGCAGCATCTCTTTGACTAATCATTGTTTCCTGTTCAACAAGACGAGCCTGTAACTGTTTAATCTGGAAGTGCAGATTATGATTCTCTGCCTTTACTGCATCTACTTCTTCCTGCAACGGAATTATATCCGCTTCTAAAATATCAACTTTATGTTGTAATTCATGTTTGAGATTATCAGTAATCTCCTTCATCTGTTGTGGTAGTTGTTGTGACAGGTTGATCAACAAATGACCCATAGATGCGAGCTCAGTAAACATAGGAATCGAAGGAACGAGAAGAGAAGGACGTGATTGAGATGAAGAAGCTGTCAAAAGTTGATGGGAATTGGGTGGAGAATAGTTAGGTGAAGAGGATGATGAATCCGGTGCGTCTAGTACAATCGATGGGATGGGAACAATGGGTTTAAGTGGAGGTTTGGGTGGAGGAGTGGGTTGCAAAGTGTTAGCCACCAATATTTTTTCAGTGGGTTGTTGCGTAGACACTTGAAATTTGGAAACTGCATAATCCACTGCCGTAATCAATTCTGCCAAAATCTCTGCAACAATAAGCTGTGCATCTTCTTGCATATCTTGTTTGGACTGCTGCTTAGATTCTTCCTTAGAAGATATGTCTTCAGAATCAGCAGTAACACTCTGATCTTGTTGCTTGGTTGGAGATGACTGAGCGGATGACTCATGATGAATCGAGGTGGCTGTGTCATGGAAAATCTCTTCTTCATTTTTGTCTGCGTTATCTCCAGCGGCAGACCCTTGCACTTGATTGTCAGAAGAACTAAACCGGATTCGTTTTCGACGAAGGAGCTGGAAGATTTCTTCATCATCTTCTTCATCGTCTTCCAGTATCTGAGCAGATTCCTCACGATATAAAATTGGACCTCTGGGTGGTGGTTGCGCTGCTTGGAGGGCCGGAAACAAAAAAGTGAGTATGTGTAGAAGACGGGAAGTGGCAGATCGCCTTTGTTAACCTGCTTAATGATCGCAACGCATTCACGGTCAATGCACCGGAAATAATAGGAAGCAAAATTGATAGGCTCTCTAGCAGCCATATCAATTACCGAGTAGAATGGGCGAGAAATCCCATAAGTGCATTTTTGTAAGTTTAATATGGCTACTAAAAATTGTAAAACTGTTCTTTCAGGCTCAGGGCAACAGAGTATGGCATACTCATTTGAAGAGTGTCTGGGAAACAATTGATTCATTGTAGCGATTGGAAGGTTGGGACCATTCTCTCATCCTTCCGGGGAGAGTCGATAAGCGACAGCAAACGACTGCATGGTGATTACGACAGGAGAGGGGAAACACGTAATAGGCCAACTCTGCTCGATAGCAGGTGTGGCGGCAATAGCAGCAATTATCTGAGCATAGAATGGATGGCACTCCACTGAATGCCAAGGCAATTCAACGAAGTTGGACAAACCTCGGACCCGCAAGAATTCACTTACGTCCTGAGGAAGTCCGTCACGGAAGGTAGCAAAGTTTGCCAGGGCTTCCATGATGTGCACGTAAAGTAGCACGAATACACAGGGTTTACAGAGAGCACAAAGTACACAAAACACATAGACACAATAGCGACTAACATCGGAAAGCAGAAGATTAAGTAGATACTTGGTAACGGGAGGCGATCAAAAATGCTAATCATCGCGCGATGTTGAGATGATAACCTTCATAACTACGGTGTGCATGCATGAGCAGAATCAATAACAAAAGGCAGCTATTATTCATGGTAATGTAGCAAAACGAGGAGCTTATGGTTTTTATTCAATTAACACGCAAAAAGGAAAAGAAAAGAAAAGAAAGAAATACGCGGGCAACCGCAGAACACTTCAGTGCGAATTAGGCGCCTGATGATACAGCCGCAACTTTGAACCATTTATCACTTTTGGAAGAGGAATTCCGGTCAAAGTAGTCAACCGAAAAGTAGCTGGGCCCACTTGTTCACTAATCCGGTAAGGACCAAACCATCGTAATTTGAATTTTCCAGCTGCATGATTCGATTTAGCATTATAAAATAACACAAGCTGTCCCACCAAAAAAACTGGAGTTTTTAGATATCTATCATGAGTACGAGCTTGCCGCAACTGAACTTCTTGAAGGGTCAGAAAACTTTCCCAACGATGCTCATCTAAGTCTCTGAGTGTATCCAACCAAAATGATAAAGATTCTTCAGGTAACAATTTCTGAGTGAGAGCCACGCGTAAACTGGGTACTACAAGTTCCATTGGTGCAATTGCCTCCAGCCCATATGCAAGTTTGAAAGGAGTCAGTCCGGTTGCTACTTTGTAGGTAGTTTGGTATGCCCATAATACTGCAGGTAGTAACTGATCCCATCTTTCTGGTGATTCCACAATCAATTTTCGAAGCATAGTCAACAACGTTTTGTTTGTACTCTCAGCTAAGCCATTAGCACGAGGATAATACGGTGAACTGAATTTATGCAGAGTCTGAAAAGTGTGTGTTAGCACTCGCATTAAATTGTTGACAAAGTGAGTTCCTTGATCTGTTACAAGTTCCAAAGGTAATCCATATCGTGGGAATTAGACATTTTGCCACCAAAACAGCTATGGCGGACTGTAAAGCCCAAGCTTCTGCCCATCTAGTAGCATAATCTGTGCATGTCAGAATGTATCGGTTGTTGCTAAGGATTGCTGGAGCGGTGATTGGTCCAATAAAGTCAAGACCCCATTTCTAAAAAGGTTCTAAAGGTAAGACACGCTGCAGAGGAAAGAAATGGCATTGTAAAGGCTGTCCAGATCGCTGACAATTGTCACACTGCTGCACAAACTGAGATACATCTTTGTACATAGTAGGCCACCAAAGCCCACTTTGCAAAATTTTTCGGTGTGTTAAATCTGCTGCAAAATGTCCACCGGAAGGTATTGAATGTGCCAGAGCGATTACTGAGTTTACTTCATGTGGAGGAATACAGCGAAGTAAAACCCCAGTGTGATCCATATAATACAACTGTCCGGCAATCAACCGGAATCTACGACTGTAAACCGCAATTTTCCGACGCATTGCAGGGGAAGTTTGAGGAGGAAGACATCCATCAATAAGAAAGGTTAATAACTGATCATAGTAAGTAGGTGTCACAGGAGGTTCTGCAGATTCATCATTAGTCGTTTCAGTAACATAAATTGTTGGTGTGGTGTCATCAACACCGATCGGAGCTTCATCGGAATCTAATCGAGAGAGAAAATCTGCTAATGGATGTGTAGTGTTGGGTCGATGAATTACTTCATAATCGAATTCTTGTAACAATAAAACCCAACGCGCCAAATGACCACCTAAATGCTGCTGTCTAACCACATACACCAGTGGAGCATGATCTACATGAAAGATGAATTTTCGGCCTAACGATAATGCCGGAATTTCTTTACAGAATACACCAAACCAAGACATTCTCTTTCAGTTACTGAATAATTCTTTTCAGCAGGAGCAAGCCATCGACTTGCATAATAGACAAGCCGAAACCACTTATCAGTTTGTTGCATTAAAACACTTCCAATGGCTATATCTGATGCATCTACAAAAACATGAAATGGTCGTTCCCAATCAGGAGGTTGTAGAATTGGAACCTGTGTTAATAATCCCTTTAGACGATCAAATGCAGTTTGACATTCTGAAGTCCAATCAAACTGGCGAGGAGTACTAGTTATTAGCCAATTTAGGGGTATTGCCAAATGGGCAAGCCATCGTAAATGTCGACCATGCCACCTAACTTGACCCATGAAGCACATCACTTCTTTCGGTGTAGTAGGCACAGGTGCTTCTAACACAGCTGCAACTTTATCTGGATCAACTTGTATGCCCCGTGCAGATACAATATGGCCAAGGAGCTTACCACAAGAAACCGCAAAGATAGATTTGGTTGGATTTAAACATAGTCGGTATTCTCGACATTTCTCAAAGCAACACCGTAAATGATACAGGTGTGCTACCATCTTACTGAATAAAGAGAAGTCATCTAGATATACTTGCATAAAAGAAGTAAGGTAGGGTGAAAAGATTTCCTGCATACACCGCTGAAAGGTACTAGGAGCATTTCTTAATCCAAACCACATGACTGTACAAGCCAAAACACCCCAATTCGTAATAAACGTTGTTTTCGGTATATCTTGCTCAGCCATTCGGACCTGGTTATAACCACTGTAACCATCGAGAAATGAATACATTTCATGCCCAACCACTCTGTCCAGCATGGTGTCAAGAAATGGAAGAGGAAATGGATTAGGTACGGTGGCTGCATTCAATTTCCGATAATCGACACATATTCGGAGCTGCTTGTTTTTCTTTGGTACAATCACGATCGGTGAGATCCATTCAGCATGCTCAATGGGTACAATGAATCCTACCTTTAATAGGCGATCAAGTTCTGCTTTGACCCGTGCTGCATAGTTAGGGTTCATACGGTAGCTAGGTTGTTTAATCGGCTTTGCTTCTGCTTTGAGCACGACCCGATGCTGATATGTGCGAGGATCCAAACCTTTCATATCACGATAATCCCATGCAAAAACATCAGAGAACTCATGAAGAAGCTGGATCAAATCTGCTTGAAACGCCTCAAACAATCCTTCCTTTATCTTGACAGGTCGCGGATTTACTTCATCTCCCAAATTATAGGTGATTAACTGATCTTCGGGAACATAGAATTGACGAGGTTTGCCTGGATCGTCAACTGACTGTAAAAGTTGTTGTAGAGCGGCATCATCCATAGCAACAGTATCTTCTGTCTCCACTTCTTCGTTCACAGGCACCACCGTACAAGCTGCCGGACTCCAGTTGTCTACAACAGATTGCAGATCTACAGTACCTAAGGAAATCAGATCTTCATTCTTCTTCAGAAATGCTTCTTCTTCATCGTCAGATAAGCCATCCAACATGTGGACCGGCTCTGCTACATATGGCGTGGCATGAAGTTCACAGGGCTGAATAGCATCCAATTTGACAACATATTTACGGTGGTTATCTTTGAAAGTTAGTTCTTGTGCTGACCAATCCTGTATGACTTTAGCTTGTTTTAACCAGGGTCGTCCGAAAAGAAGATTATAGTCAAGACTAGACTCCGGTAGTTCTAAAACTACAAAAGTCATCTTAAACGTTGTACCCTGCAAAGTTATCGAAACATTTCTTACGAGTCCTACCGGATGGACTCTGGATTGGTCGGCCATTCTTACGAAAAATTGAACAGGCTCGATTTGCATCTATCCCAACTTTTTACAAAGTGCTGCAGTGGCTATGTTTACACCAGATCCACCATCAATTAGTACTTGAGTAATCTTGTGATTTTTGTACCATACCGTAATTAAGGGGACCGAATGATCCACCATAGAATCAGCTTCCGGTTGTATTGTTGCTGTCGCTGGAATGCAGGAAGACCCAGGACTGAGCTGTTGCTGGAATTGCTGCCGAACTCCCGGCACTAGTGCAAGTAACTGTCCAAGAGGGAGAGTAATGGACACCTTAGATAACATTTCCCATGCCTGATCTGCTTGAATTATACTTTTCACCGATTCTGAAGATGATGCGCCTATTACAGGGATAGAATCTTGTTCCTGCGATCCTTCCTTTGGCAGCGGAACTTGGGTCACCGGAATTGGATCTGGAAACACTGTAGGCTCTTTGGTGGTCCATTGACTAGCTTTGTCATACATTCTCTGTTGTTCATGGATGCCAGGTTCAAATACTTCTGTTGCTGGTTGTAACTGCTTACTAGATCTTGTTTGAATCACTGCTGCTTGAGTTTCCACTGGTGAAATATAAACCATATTGGTCATTGGGTTCTGACGCTCTTTTTTCCTTTGATCATATTCGGCTGCATCTTTACAGAATCTTCGGATATGAACTAACTCACCGCAAAAATGACAGCGAGGGGGTGGCAAAGAATTACCTTCTTGTGATGTTCTTGTCTGCCAATGATTTGTATTATAATTTGTATTCCGCTATCCTCGATAATTCCTGTATCCTTGCTGCTGATTATTTCTCATCTGAGGTGGAATATAATGGGTGGCCGGCTGCCCTAGTTCTTGTATAATGGCATTGACAGTTGCTGGTCCCTGCACTTTGGCGTTATAAGCACAGTTTTCGGTGGAATGTCCGGTTGTATTGCAGATAGCGCAATACATCTGATTAAGGGCACATGTGGCACTGGTATGCCCTGGATTCTTACACTTGGTGCAGTACATCTGTCTAGCTGGATCCTCTGCAATATTTTTACTAGCTTTTAACCACTCCAGGTCTTCGGTAAAGCCTCCAACCTTATGCTGGAGCTGCAAAGCCATTGCAATAACCGCATCTAGTGTCATAGCTCCCACACAATGGATGATCATAATCTGTCGGAGCTGCGGGGGCACAGTCTGATTCAGCTTCTATCTATTGTTCTGTAAGTAATCGAAAATTTCGGCAGTGTAGCTCAGTGATGAGTAGCACCTCCTTTAATGTCAATCCGGGAAGACGTGAGGATGGTATGAAGACCTCGAGCAAGTGGCGGCACAAGTGCGTGAGTGAGAAGCACACAAACATGCACACACGTACACACACGCGCACACACGGCAAGACAAAGAGTGAGAAGCAATGGAGTTCTTAGATTACTTTCAAAAAGCTCTTACAAGTTCATTTCAATTACAAGCTAACCTCAAAAATGAGCTCTCTAGCTCTTTTTATAGTTTTTGACTAGGTTTTTGCCCTGTCCAGACCTAGTGTCCGGCATAGTTAAAAATTAGGTTCCAGGGCCAATTCGAGGGCTTAAACGGAGTCTAAAAAATACGAAAATTGATATGTAGGTACTTCTAAGGCTCCTCAAGCTCAAGGACTCCTTGGCTTGCACAAAATGGAGCTACAAAAATATGAAATGGTATTTACAATGATTGTTAGTGATAAGAATCACTGTTATAAAGGTGTTGATTTGGAAAAATTTGAAGGGCCTATCTGCTAGATTTGCATCGACTGCTTTGTCTACTTACTCCTTCACCTCGCTCTGACTCTCTCCGCTGGCTTCCTTGTCTAGTCAGTCCTTGGGTGCCCATACTGCTCTCAACACCCCCCCCTCTCTTGCGTTTGTCGTCCCTGACAGACCCTTGTTGCTAGGAGTGTTGGATGTAATATTCCACAACCTGAGTGGCAAGCTGATGTTCTTGTATGCGTACTCCTCTGGCCAAATTTGTCATCATACGATCCCAATCAATTGGTCCTGGAATGTCCGGATGTGGCAGACGGAACTGATCTGCATGGATCGCTTGTTCTACTGCAAATAGGTGTAGCAAATGTGTGGGTCTGGGAATGAAAATTTCCGAATGATATTCCCAGAATCCCGTAGAGAACATTTCCTCAAATGTCTGCTTGAAGCATGCGGGTAAGTACTTTATTCGTGCATGCCAAGCAAAGATTATAGTGACCGAGGGGGTCTGGCTCATGTCGTAGACTAAATCCTTGTTACCTTGAGAGAATCCAGGGGCAGAGATGTATGGAGCTTGTACATTCCGAAAGGTTTTGAAGACAATGGTCATGAGCTCGAATATCTTCATACACATTTTCGCTGCTATGTCGGGTACATTATTTAGACGTGTAGGCCAGTGCCGAATTGTTGATATCATGTAGGCTACGGTTGGGGTCCCTCGAGGTGGAGCAAAATATGGATAGTTAACCCAAGCCGAGCATTCTTTATTGTTACGTACTTTGATTGCAAATGCTTGCCAGGATCTACGACGTACCACTGGGCAATAGCATGGATTATACTTGATATATAGTGGCATGGTTGCCCAGGTGCTCATCATCTCTGGGTAATCGGTTAGTAGACGTGCACGCCAATTAGGTTGGAAGATCGAGCCAGCACGTGCATCTGTCGGTAAATCCCCTAGCTCAAATTGAGTGGCGAATGTGGGCTCCTTCCCTGTATGTCTCTTGACTTCTGCATTATAATCATGTAGCAAGACAAAATACGGCATGTATTGCGACTCTGATGTTGTGATTAACCGTTGATGGGATAGATTTTGAAAGTAAGAAGACCGAAGGACAGTTTCTTCCAGATTTGTGAGAGATTGCATTTGCACGGGCGAGGGTGGGCTTTCATATGGTAAGAGGCGTGCTTGGAGTTCTGCCACCTGTTTCCGAAGGGTCTCTACTTCTTTTGTAGAGTGTTGCAAGGTTACCGGCTCCTGTTGAGCTGTGGGGGCACTGGCTATTTGTTTCTTTAAGTCTGCACATTCAGTCTCTAACTTTTCATATGACTCCAAGAAATTTGCATGCTCCTCAAGTAAGATGCGAATGTCTTCCGATGGGACTGCTCTATATCTGGTAGGGCTAATGGTTGCTCCTACAGTTCCTTCCATAGCCGCTTCAAAGTTGTCTTGGTTTTGTTGTTGAAGTCTCTTGTTCTCTTCTAGTGCTGCTGCCATATGCTTCCTTAATAGCCCAATGTTGCGTCTGAGTGTAGCATTAGATATCATTTGCGCTTGGAGCACTGTTTCTAGTTCCTTGACTGCTTGATCATCTACTGTTGGTGTCTTTGATTCCAATTCGGAGTGAGCCTGCTGTAAGGTGGTATGCTCGGTTAGGAGCGTTTGGTAATCAGCTTCAAGAGTGGTGACTCTAGCTTGCAGACGTTGAGATTCTGCCTGGAGGGCAGCAGTGCGTTCTTCCAATTGATGGTATTCTTGTTGTAGTTGATGTGCACACTGAAGTAATGTGTTGAACGTGCTATTTACATTATGAGATGCAAGGGGGAAAATTTGAAATGCAGGGGAGGTGGGATTGGGTAGGGGGGTAGTGAATGCTGTGTGTGCCAATGATGTGAGTGGTGAGGTGGGGGGTAAGGGAGGGGAAGATGGTGGAATCGTGGGGAGAGGTGCTATGGTTGGTGAAATGTCCATTGGGTCAGACAAGGTGGTGTGTACAGGGGCTACCATGTAGGTGGGTATGGTAGGTGAAGTGAGTGTGGTGTTCGTGTAAATTGATGTCGTTGCTAACATCGGGGAAATGTGCCTCTGAAACATTGGAGAGCGGATGAACTGCTCCACAAAGGACGGGTATTGGGGTGGTGAGGTCAGGTTGAAAGAGGTGTAGGGGCCAGATGGGAAGTGAGGGTCATGGAGTGGAGGTACCCGTAGTGGGGAATAGGCTGGAAAACACAGGGTGCCTTCAGTGGGTGCCGGTTTTCCCACCACATTTGGAATTATGGGATGGCCAGTTATGGGTTTGGAGGATGGAAGGGTGGAAGTGTACAAGGGATTGGTGGCGTGGTTCCTGATACAACTTGACTCTGCATCCGCTAATATAGTTTGGGAGAACATCACCCTCTAGAGTGGCTAGTTGTACTGCTCCACTCGTGGAGATCCTATTGATGATCATAGGTCCGTAGCCTCTCTTCTCCAGTTTCCTCGCATGTTGCTTCAATGTGTAGACTAAAACTAAGTCGCCTGCCTTTAAACCTTTATCCTTAACGTGGGCATCAAAGTATGCCTTCTGTCGTTTCTTTGCTGCATATATCCCTGCAGCTGCTCTCAGTCTTGTTTCTCCTAATCGTTCAAGGTCAAACAGTCTGGAGGAGAGTTCATGACCCGTCCATTCGTGCTCTTGTGCTACTTTCAATGTAGGTATCAAGAAGTCCAAGGGTAGCACCGCGTTTTGGCCAAATACCATCTGAAAGGGGGTGGCTTGGAGTACCGTTTTGTAGGCGACTCGGTATGCCCAAACAGCATGGTGTAGCTGTTTGTCCCAATCAGAGCGTTTAGTGTTCACTAATTTCGTCAGTACATTGCATAAGATCTTGTTGGTGCTCTCAGCCTGGCCATTTGCTTGAGGGTGATAGGGGGCAGACTTCTTATGAACTACCAAGAATTCTTGGAGTAGATTTTCAATCACTTCGTTCAAGAAGTGAGTGCCTCTATCACTTACTAGTTCTATAGGTAGCCCGTATCTTGTGAATACATTCTCAAACAAGAATTTAGCAGTTGTTTGAGCATCGTTCTTCGTCGTGGCTTTTACCTCTACCCACTTTGTTAGATAGTCTGTCGCAACAATGATATATTCTGCATGGGAGCCCTTAGCTGGGGGATTAATAGGACCTACGAAGTCTATTCCCCACTTAGAGAATGCACGTCCACCCATCATAGGTTTCAGTTGCATCTCATCTTTGCGTATAGGATACTGAGTTCGCTGACAGACATCACACCGTTTCACATAGGTATGTGCATCCATGTGAAGGGTCGGCCACCAGAATCCCGCAAATAGTATTGCCTTGATCACCCGATCTGTTCCAAAGTGTCCTCCTGCTACACCTTGGTGAGCAGTTTCCAAGATCTTGAGATATTCACTTTCATGGACACATAGTCTCAAGTAACCATCTTTACCACGTTTGTATAGATTATCGCCAATGAGAGAGTAATCCTGGGCTTCTTGTTCTAAACTCCTTTTCCTAGCCAGAGTCATGTCTGGGGGGAATGTTTTCGTCCTCAGGAAGGATACTAGAGGTTCACTCCAATCCGGCACTATGGACACTTGATAAAGAGTGGCATGTTCCACAGGTGGTTTAGTGCGACAGATTGGGCATTCTTTGCACAACCTTTGGACATCCGCTTCCATAGTTGGCCAATGTACTCCTAGTCTCCTTAGTGTCTGTAAGGTTCGTTGCTTTGAGTAGTGTTGCTCTAATGCACCTACATGTGCTAAATGCAACCATTTAGTGTACTCGTCCTCCTCTACACAACAAGCCAAGATCCCTTGATCTGTGTGGCTTAGCCCACTGCGGCACCACTTCCAAATTAAACAAGTAAGCGTCAGGAAGGTCATCTGATACTCCTTGTGGGGCTTCTCCAGATGTGAGCCTAGAAAGATGATCAGCTCTCAAATGAGTCCTACCTTTCCTTACCACAACCTCAAAATCATATTCCATTAGCAAGAGAAACCATCTTACTAATCTTCCTGTATTGCATGGCTTGTTTACGAGATATAACAATGCTTGGTGGTCAGTAAAAAATTTAAACTTATTTGCAAGCAAATAATGTCTAAACTTTTTAACCGCATACACCATGCCTAAGCCTTCTCTCTCAGTAGTGGTGTAATTTCATTCAGCTTCATTCAATTGTCTACTAGCGTAGGCAATTGGAAGATCCATATTACCTTCACCCGTAGGTTGCGCGAGTACACATCCAATAGCATAATTGGATGCATCCACGTGAACATGGAAAGGCTTGTTCCAATCTGGTGTGGTCAAGATTGGTGCCGAACATAATCTTCGTTTAAGCTCCTGGAAGGAGTTCTCACATTCATCAGTCCACTCAAAGTTAGTCAAAAGTCCGTACATTGGCTTTGCAATGACAACATACATGTGAATGAACCGGCGGTAGTAACCACAATGTCCCATGAAAGCTTGTACTTCCTTGACATTCCTTGGCCTAGGTAGCTCTGCTATGGCTCTCACTTTCTCTTCGTCAGTAGATATGCCATTCTTTGACACTATGTGCCCTAGAATCTTGCCTTGCCTGACCATGAAAACGCACTTTTCTGGGTTTAAGCACACTTGATATTCTCTACATTTGTCAAAGATTTGTCTTAGTTCAGGAATATGGGTTTGTCTAATGTTGGAATGAGCACAAAGATCATCAACATAGACTTCTAAATTCTTCCTCAGGAACTCCTTAAATACATGGCACATTAGTCTCTGGAAGGTAGATGGTGCATTGGTAAGCCCAAATGGCATTACACGAAAGGCAAATATACCCCACTCTGTGGCAAAAGCTGTCTTATGCTGATCTTCTAGAGCTATGGCTACTTGATTGTAGCCCGAAAATCCATCGAGGAAGCTGTACACTTCCTTGCCTGCTACTCTTTCTAAGAGATGCTCTGTGATAGGAAGCGGATAGTTATCTCGAATTGTGGCTGCATTAACCTTCTTCAAGTTAATGCATACACGCAGCTTGCCATTCTTCTTGGGCACCACTACGATGGGAGATACCCACTCAGTGTGCTCAATTTCATAGATAAATCCAGCTTCAACAAGTCTATCTATCTCCTCTTTGATCTTGGCAGCGTAATTATCGTTATATGTATAGGGCTTTTGCTTAGAGGGTTTAGCATCTGAGGTCATGGGGATAGTGTGTGAGCATATGTCAGGGTCAACACCTTTCAAATCCTTGTAACTCCAAGCGAATACATCTCTGTATTCTCTTAGCAAGGCAATTAACGCATGCTCTTCTTCCTCTGTTAGGTCATGGCCTATGTACGTGCATCTCTCCTCTCCTTCTTCTAGGGCCACTACTATTTTCTTGGTGGTTTCTTTGTTATCATAGGCCTCTCCTACTTGTGCCTCTCGTTTAGGCATTCTTATCATGACTCTCCTATCATCTATCTCATACTTCTTAAAATTTTCCGGGACCTCAAACAAAGATTCTTCCTCTTCTTGTGAGCCTTCTCTCTTCTTTCGTTTCTTTCCTTCTTCCTTCGGGGTCACATGTGTGGCTAATCTTACATCATTTGTAAGCTCTCCATGCCTCTGGGGTTGAGATTCTACTTCATGGAAGTATTCTTCATCTGATGCAAAAGGTGGGTCCATAATGATTGACTCTAGATCGGAGTCGCTTGCATCCTCAAATGCATCAGGGCTAGGTTCAAACTCTTCTAGAACTGCCTCTCCCATGATTGGCTCTATGGAGAAGACTGAAATGTCATAGCCATCCTCATCACAGTGAGGTGTCCATTGTTCCTCATTGATGGCTACATCCATGGTTGCTAGAATTTCTGCCCAGCCATGGGGTTCAAATTCCTCATCATGAAAAACTACAGGTGCATAGGCTGGGTCTTGGATTGATCTATGGGTTTCTTTTGCACCTATCTCCCTGGCTTTCTCTCTCTTCTCTTCTTCTACTGCTACCTTACACATCCATAAGTGAGTGTCTTCATGCATCCATGAGGATCCTGACCCTATGGAATGCACCGATTCTGTATCATCTTTGGCTCTATGGATGGGATTCCATTGGATGGGAGGTACATCTCTATGAGAGTAATCTTTGAGATTTACTTTGGTTGTAACACCTAAGTGTTGCAAATACAAGGAGTTGGTTCCCCAGTCCTGTACCACTTGCAACTGTCGCATAAATGGTCTTCCCAAAATCATCTCATAGGCATGATTTTTGCTGAAGTCACATATAGCAAATGTATGCTCAAACTCGACACCACAGGTGGTGAGAGTTATTCCTTCTAGCAATCCTAAGGGTCTCTCAATATGACCATCGGCCATCTGCAATTTCATTCTCGTTGGCCTGAGTGCTGGCTTGCCCCAACGCTTCCATAGGGAAGTGGTGGCAATTGCAACTCCTGCACCTGAGTCCAAAATTGCCTTGGTGGTGTACTCCTGGTAGGTAATGGGAAGATAGGTGTTCCCTTCTTCACCTTCACACATATCTCCTATCTTATCCAAGGGTATTTATGGCACTGTCCTTTGGGATCCTACCTGGGAACGAGGTTTTGCTATCTGTGGTACTTGTTTGGTGACATGTTTCCATAATTCAGGTCTAACCTTGAGTAGCTCTTCTAACTTGATATTGCACTACACTTTAGTGTTTTTCACTACCTCTGTGTTCCTAGGTAAGACTGAGTCCTCATTTCGTACCATGACCGTGGGTGCTCTCATACAAGTAGACTTAGCTTCCCATGGGCCTGTGAAGTGGGGTAATTCTTGTAGAGAGTTAGAGTCAAAGTCTAGTCTGTCCTGAGAGTGGGTGCTCTCCTGCTCCTCATAAATGGATGGGATGTCTTGTGGGAATTGGTCGCGTGCATCATCCACAAGTTCAATAGGAGAAGGGACTTCACTCTCTTTAGCCCATTTGTCTTCTTGAATCTCGCGTAGGAATTCTGGTGTGAACCGATTCATAGAAGATGATGTGTCTGGCTCCGTAGAGTTAGGCACATAGGCTTCAGGCACATAGGCTTCCTGAGCAGGAATGCTTAATCTTTCACTTGCCTTGTCCTTGTGTTGAGAGGCGGGTTCCTTCTCTGATTGTGCAATCAACTTCTCTATTCTTTCTAACAGTCCATCAAAGTGCAACTGTGTCTTCGCTGAACTAGAGATGTTAAATAGGCGACTGGCCTCAAACATGGTCTGAGCCAATTCCACCATCTTAGCACAAATTTTGGTTCGTTCTAACTCTAGTTCTGCTCTTGGGTAACACTTTTCATGATCAGTTATGTTTGGCCCTTCTTGGATTCTGGCCTGATATGCTTTAAGCATCATATTAAGGTCCTCGGGAGTGGGATCAGCTAATACTGATCCTGCTTGGGGTGGTGGGTGGGTTACGTGGGGTGTATTAGAGGATGGAGGGATGGAGGGTGATGGGGATGGTAGCGGTGGGAATGTGTGAGAGTGCGGTTGAGATGTGATCTCTATGATTTTGGCCTTGGTTTCTCGTAGACTTTCCTCAAGTTCACTCATCTTCTTTGCCCATTGCCTTTTCATACGTTCACGGCTATCTTTCCAAGCTATAGTCCTCTTTTTTTTCATGCTCTCTGTTTCACTAACGTCTGGGCTCTTTTCCTGGTCTACCCCTTGGTTTTGCTGCAATGCTTGAGCTCTAGTGATTACCTGTATTGGTGCAGTGGAAGTCACACTCCCTGTGGAGCCTACAACTAACCCGATAACGTTGATAGGAGTGATTTTTGGCATATTATTGGGGTTCTTTGGGCAATCTCGTAAGAGATGCTCCTTTCCACACTCTTGGCAAAAACCCTGAATCGTCACTGACTGGGGTTGTGTAGGTGGAGGCAAGGGACAATCACGAATGAGGTGATCCCCCTGACATCTGTAGCATGGTCCTCTAGGGAAAGGGGGTCTTACCTGCCTAGGTTGAGGTCTAGGGTTGGGGTTTGCATACATGACATTTGTGTAATCTGCCTCCCAACTAGGTTCATTTGGCTCTTCACTATAGTAGGATTCACCATGTTCAGGAGATTGCATGTAGTAAGCCTGGGGGCTATCAACATGTGTAGAATCGAAGCTATGGTCACTAGGATCACTTTCTGAAAGCACTGGTGTTACAGGGACTAAAGCTCTATTCAGGTTTTCTTCTGCAGCAGCATACTTTACCGGAATCACATTAGCTGGAGCTGGGGGTTGTTGTGCTAGCACAGGCTGAGGCCTTTGTTGGTTTTGGTAGGGTTGGTAGGTTTGTTGAGGCCTAGCATACTGCTGAGGTGGGTACTGGTTCTGGTATCTTCCTTGTTGAGGGTATGGCTGTGGGTACGTCTGCCTAACGGTTTGCTTATTGTAGGGGCAATCTTGCACGGTGTGATTGGTGTATCTTCGTTCTATGGTGCAGTACTGGCTACTAGGATTAACTTGGGGTTGAGCCATAATGGGACATACATTCGCCATGTGGTCACCACCACAAGTATAGCACCTTTTCACAGGGGCAAACCTTGGGATTTGTTTGTTAGTGACACCTAATTTCTGAGCTACTTTCTCTGCAAGTTCCTCAATTGATGTGGATTGCGTGGAAGAGAGGTTAGAGGCATTATCTGAATCTTTGTATATCTTGGAAAGCTCTAACTCCTCCCCTAGGTTATCCTCGATGTCAATGCACATGCGCACACACTCTTCTATGGTCCTAGGGTCCTTCAAGTACACATAAGATCTCAATTTAGTACTTAGCAATCCATCCAAGAATAAAGCCACTTGCTTAGCTGGTGTGGGTAGCTCCGAAACAGGGCATCTTTCTAAGTATTGCCTAAATCTTCTTCCTGCAAGTCTCACGGTTTCTTGAGGGGTTTGCTTGACGCTGTGAATCAGCGAGGAGGTATTATGCCTTATGCCACTCTTAGAGAATTCAATAATGAAAGCCTCTAGGAGTTGGTCTATGCTCCTGAACTGCCTCTCATTTAGTGGTTGAAACCATGTCAGGGCAGTGTTCCTAAGGGTCAGACCAAAGGCATTGTACTGAGTGAATAGATCCTCTACTTGTTCAGCTCTCAGGACTTGCCTAAACTCAGCCACATGATCGTATGGATCTCCAGTGCCATCGAAGTAGTTCTTCATGGACTTAACTAGCTGAGTCGGTCTCAAAGTCCTTGTGTGCTCTCTAGGTCGTGGTAGAGGAAACTCATCCGCATTTCTTTGATTCCTGTGAGCTCTAAGTATCTCAGGTTCTACTCTATTTGTTTCCGTCCTCGTTCTTTCTCTGCCCACTGGGTTGGCAAAGCTTACTTCTGGTCTATCTCTACTTCTGTCTCTTTGCATTCCATGAGCTTGGGATGTTCCAGCTCCAGGGTGACCATAGGATACATTCAATCTTGGTTGGGGGAAAACGAATTCACCCTTCCAAGTGTAAGCATGCCTATCATTTTCTGTCACCACAAAGATCCTCTCCGAAGCATGATCTAAGTAGGTCACTCTACCTGGCCTATCAGGATCCTTAAACTCATAGATCATGATTGTTCCTATATCAATTGGCCGATCAGGTTTGTACCTCCAAAAGGCTTCGTCAGTCTCTCGATTGAGGAGCAAATCTATGCTCTTATTATCCTGGGGAATCCACTCCGGTGTGATAATCCTAGTGAGAACCGATTTACCTCGAGGGGTTCTAGGTTCTGCTCCCATGTTTCCTTTCTCCAGGTCACCTAAGTCTGCTTCGGGGATCACATTTCCAAATTCGTCCGTCCTATCTGGGTGACTGGTGACTACGTATATGGTTCCTTCTTTGTCCAAGTATGCTCCATTTTCAAACTTGACAGCTGGGTGCTCTAATCCAATGGATTGATCAGGATTCTTAATCTGTACCACAGATCTTCCAAGGCCGTCCTCATAGATGTTGGCACCTAATCGGTTGGTCCTAAGGTATTCCAACTGCGTTTTGTAAGGGCCTTCTACCATGTGCAGGTAAGGCACTCCTGAACTGCCTGTAGGTCTCTCCATACCTTGAGACATCTTGGATTCACTAGTCTCAGAACTTGGGTAGTATGAGTGGTGGCTCAACTGCTGGGCCCACGACCTAGCCGTGTGGTTGACACTAGCCTCTGAAGACCTAAGGCTTTGTCTATCCCTTACTAGATGTCGCCCTGATCTAAGGTTCATAAGCCTAATTGAATAACCCAAATTTGCCCAAGTACAACCTCGTTGCAGAGTCCTTTTGTATCAGTTACTTGATTCTTTTTAGTTGGTTCCTGTGTTAAAATTCTTGTCTGATATCACGTCGCAAGGTATATTTGAGTGTAGTTCCACACTCACAGTTGATCGTTCCACGTTAAGTTCTTTTCCTTTAAAGTTCTTGACAGTACGAAGATTATGTTCTTAGCTTGAACTTGAAAGTTTAGGTGTTCTTCAACTTGATAATTGCCTATCGTCGCCCTGACTTACTCCTACCTCTAGTCGTTCTTAGCCTAAGCTAGGAATTGACAGAGGGGGTTGAAAGTTTCCAACCTTTTGTTTCCTGCTTGGTTGCCCTTGGATGTCCAGGAAGTGTGTTCCCAAGCTTGCACTTACACTTGCTTAGAACGCCTTTCGATGCTCTCAATAGATCTGTAGAGTTCCAAAGTTAGCTTTAATATTTAAATTCCAAAGACAGAACCAATGATTCTCATTCCTGTAGCACAAATACTAATTTGCATAGTGAATTTTAGGAAAACAATTCTTAAGACCCCTGACTTTGATCCCCCTGGGTATGGTCAACTTCAAAATACCCTAGCTAAAAATCAACGCATTATCTTTATAAAAAACAGTTGAGGGCGTGTAGTATATGCCACAAGCTTTCCAACAAGCCCTAGAGCTCAAAAATGGGTTCCGTATGAAAAAGTTATGACCGTTCAGGGTTCTAGGGTTAAGACAGGATTTAAACAGGATCACTGTGCAACAAGTTTTCCCCAAGTTGTTTTCCTAAGGCCTCCTTATGTGCTCTAGAGTAAAATGTTTATGCCCAAAATTAGCCCAACTCTTCAATTAAAAAACCCTAAAAAATTGGCTAAAATTGGCTGTCAATCGCGATCGACAGGGCTGTCAATCGCGATGGACAGGGTATCAATCGCGATGGATAGGGCATCAATCGTGATGGACAGAGTATCAATCGCGATGGACAGGGTATCAATCGCGATGGACAGGGTATCAATCGCGATGGACAGGCAGGTCAGTCAATCGCGATGGACAGGGTATCAATCACGATGGACAGGGTATCAATCGCGATGGACAGGCAGGTCAGTCAATCGCGATGGACAGGGTATCAATCGCGATGGACAGGCAGGCTGTCAATTGCGATGGACAGGGTATCAATCGCGATGGACAGGCAGGCTGTCAGTCGCGATGGACAGGGTATCAATCGCGATGGACAGGCAGGCTGTCAGTCGCGATGGACAGGCAGTCGGTCGCGATGGACAGGCAGGCTGTCAGTCACGATGGACAGGCTGTGAGTCGCGATGGACAGGCAGTCGGTCGCGATGGACAGGCAGTCGGTCGTGATGGACAGAGCTGTCAATCGCGATGGACAGAGCTGTCAATCGCGATGGACTGAAATTTTGCAAGATTTTCAAAAATTTTGGTGGAAATGTGGTGTGCAGGGTCTCTAGTCCACTGTGGTGCACTCAGATTTACCAAAAGGTGAAAATTTCTGTCAATCGCGATCGACAGGAGTCGGCGACTGCGAGACAGTTCTGCACATTTTCGTACCTGCGCGACGTGCTGGAGGGGATGACGATGCTGAAACCTACAAGAAACTCCAAAAGCATGCAGAAAATAGCACACAACAGTTCGCTCTCTCGCTCTCTCTCACAAGTGAAATGAGGGAAATGAGGTGGAGAAGGTGATATAATCAAAAAACTGAAATTTTCGCGATGATGGAAGTGGAGGTGGAAGATGGTGATGATGATGATGGTGATGATGGTGATGATGGTGGTAAGGTAAGAAAGAGAAAAATAGGAAAAGTAAAGAAATTACCTCCGATGCCAACGTCTCCAATCTCTCGTCTTACCATCACACGCTCGTCCTCAAAGCTCGATCCCCGGCAACGGTGCCAAAATTTGGTGTAGCTCAGTGATGAGTAGCACCTCCTTTAATGTCAATCCGGGAAGACGTGAGGATGGTATGAAGACCTCGAGCAAGTGGCGGCACAAGTGCGTGAGTGAGAAGCACACAAACATGCACACACGTACACACACACGCGCACATACGGCAAGACAAAGAGTGAGAAGCAATGGAGTTCTTAGATTACTTGCAAAAAGCTCTTACAAGTTCATTTCAATTACAAGCTAACCTCAAAAATGAGCTCTCTAGCTCTTTTTATAGTTTTTGACTAGGTTTTGGCCCTGTCCAGACCTAGTGTCCGGCCTAGTTAAAAATTAGGTTCCAGGGCCAATTCGAGGGCTTAAACGGAGTCTAAAAAATACGAAAATTGATATGTAGGTACTTCTAAGGCTCCTCAAGCTCAAGGACTCCTTGGCTTGCACAAAATGGAGCTACAAAAATATGAAATGGTATTTACAATGATTGTTAGTGATAAGAATCACTGTTATAAAGATGTTGATTTGGAAAAATTTGAAGGGCCTATCTGCTAGATTTGCGTCGACTGCTTTGTCTACTTACTCCTTCACCTCGCTCTGACTCTCTCCGCTGGCTTCCTTGTCTAGTCAGTCCTTGGGTGCCCATACTGCTCTCAACAGCAGGGTTCTTCTTCAGCCTGAATCTCTGTAAAAACGCATCCCTTACTGCTTCATAGGTGCTGAAATGGTTGATATCATACTCTGTAAGCCACCTCGCTGCTTCATTAACTAATGTTGACTGAAATACTATGGCCTTGTATGCCGGATCGAGTGGATGGTTAAGTACTGCATAACTTATTTCAAAGGCGCGTACATGAGCATTAGGATCATCACCTGGAAATCCACCGAATTTGGTGTAAGTTACTCCTGTTGGAACCGGCTAGAGTGGAAGTGGCGGTTGCGGTTGCTTCTATTGTTGTTGTTATTGTTGTTGTTGTTGTTGTCCACTCATGGTGCTAGTGGCAGTACTGTTACTATTTCCTGAGTTCTGAGGATGTGTTTCCGGTCCTTCAGAGTCTGTATGATCAGACTGCTCACCTTCCAGTTCGAAAATAGCGCTCAACCTTTTACGAATTTCTAATTCGAATAGCCTATCCTCTTCTTTGGTATCAAATGTAGGCAAGCTTGCCCCGAACAGTGGTGTCCGGAATGAAGATTCACTGGGAAGTATCACACTGTCACCGGAAGCTTGTAAATTTTCTGCAACTGAGACCGAACTGCCACCAGAAGTAGTGGAACTTTCCCCAATCCAGGATGTTCTTTCACCTTCAATGAATTCTCTGGGCAAAACACCTCTATCCTCAGACGGGTTCGAATCCTGACCAGATGGTGTCGGATCAACTTCACACTGCATCCTTGTAGACTCCGAAGTTACTGTATCTTCTGCAGACTGTGCCGAAATTACACCGGAATCAGTCGGAATTGCAGTATGTTCTACCGGAATGCTACCGGAATCACTACTAATGTGCTTCGTTTCTTCTACTACTGGGCTTAACCGATCTGTGCATGTGCTTCCTAGGGGTGTCCTTAACAAATTTGATACCACCCAAGGCTGTCGATCTCTCCTATACTTCGGATACGACTCGCCGGACCTAGTAACCGGCATATATCACTTTTGCAACACTTACGTACTATTTCACCTTACTGTCGATTCACAATCTATGGTCACCTTCCCACAATCACTTTGCAACAATCTGTTGCCACCTTCCCACAGACGACACTAGTGTTAAACGTGCCATCAAAAACGCGTTTAACCTCTTTTCGGGTTCTTGGGAGTGGAAGGGGTCTGAATAAACAGAGGCCCTATACTTGATTTTCCCAATTAATTCATTCACAAAATAGTACACGAGTGTTCAAAGAACTCTATCAACACGAATTAATCTCCAGATTCTGGTTAGTTCTCTCATACAGTTTCACTTTCTGTACTCAGACTATTACTAACTCTTCCACAACCTTACCGATTCACTCTGATTGTTACGTCCTCAACACACATCACTCAAACTATTCATTAACGCAATACAGACTCACAAGTCGTACTTAATGGAACCGCGTTAAACACAAATGAAGGTAATCAGCAAAAGCAAAATAACACGGTACTACTCAGAATTCTCAAAACACAACACAACGGAACTACACAGACTTATCGCGCAGACAGACAGTCTGGCGATCCTTCTGGTTGTCACCGAAGCGTCCTTTCATTGATTTATAAGAGATTATAGTTCTTCGCAACGACCTTTCGGTTCGTGCGGCATATGAAAAAGAGACAAGTTTACAATTGCCAATCCGACGGCTTACAAATTGAAGGAAGCATTGGGCAGGTTCTTGTATAGGACCTTTTGTTCATGCAAGCATCTACCGTCAGAGTCTTTTATGATCAGCAAAGTCTTGAGGTGTCAACCTCAATCATAACTTGGGGATCCCACTTGGGATTAATAGGCCCTCTCTTCCTTTGACCTAGGACTTTTCCTATTAAACTGCTTAGTCTATCAATCCAAGGGTAATATTCAATAGGTAAATCCGGATATTCAACCCAAATCGGGACCTTCGTGGGTTTAGGGCCTTTGGGGTTAAAGCCACAATACCATTTAAAAAAGGAGATAGGTTTGTTCATAATGAGCCATTGGTCTTCACTGATAACCCTTAAAGCACTATTGGCTTTGTTAAAAGTGTTAAACCTTTACTTTTTAAGGTTAATTCAACTCTGGCTTCTTGGGATGGTTAGGGGTCTGTAAAACAGAGGCCCTGTTGGTATTTTCCCCAATCTACAGTTTCATTATATCCAACTTCACAGACTTTCACGCATTAACTCGAAACTACTATCTATCTGCGTATTACAACATCCTTCATTATAAAGTAATCAATTGTGTCGTACAATGTTCTCCACCACCAGACATATATCCGAGCAGTTCATAGCATCATGAAAACCTTAGTTAACTTAATACTTCAATAAACTTAATTACTCATTTGAACTTAATTAATAGAATTGACGAGATACTCAGTATACATAGAATTTTGGCAAACCCGCGCTCCACTACAGGCTCTCGCCAAGACGAACAGTCCAGTGACATGACACCTTTTGCTTCACGTGACTCTTCTTTCATTAAATTTGTCAAGAGTTGCAACTTTTGCGCTATGCCTTATGCATGTGACTTTTCAGGGTGTATTACAAAATTAAGGAGTTCCTTTCCAGCGGCTTACACTAGCACGGGTAATTACACAGTCAAGGTTCATCTATGATGCCCTGTACATACATAGAGCGAGCTAATTTGAAGGTACGGGTAATCTTTTGCTTTAGGGAATCTAACATAGCCTTCAAAATTGCAAGTTCAATCAGCTGTGCATCAGTTCTAACTAAACTGGCAGCTATGACCTGACTTACTTGTGATTCCGTCTACGTCTGCAAAAATGACTCCTAGAGATAAAACTCATTGGCAATAGCAGCATCTCGTTGTAGCTTCATTTCAGCTATGTCTGCATCAATGCGCGAGAGCCTGTTCGCCTGAACTCCCAATTGCTTCTCTCTTCTCTCAAGTTCCTGAGCTTGAAACTGCATTGTTTTGTAGAAGTCTTCTCTCTCCTTTTGCACACCTGCAAGTTCCTTCTTCAACTGGATCGTCACGGCAATTTCAGCAGACCATTCGTTATCTTTTTGGAACAGCTGCTCAATGACCTTATGCAATTCAGCTTTAGCTTTAAGTACATTAGTAGCAAGCGATTGGGAATCTTCTTCTAAAACACTGAGTGCATCCCGCGTAGTATGGAGCTCATTGCCTAATGCTGTCATAGCATCTGTCTTATCTGCAACTTCTTGCTTAAAGCGTGTGATTTGTGTGTCTTGTTGAGCAATGATATTGGCTTTTGCGGCTAACTGTTCTTGCAATTGCAGAATTTGATTATGCAGAGAGTGAATTTCGGCCTTGGCTTCAAGGACTTCTTCTTGGAGGGGGGCAGTGTTCGCTTCTAGAAGATCAACCTTGCTCTGTAGCTCCTGTTGAATATTCTGAGTGGACATCTTCATCTACAGAGGCAATTGCTGGGAGAAGTGGATGAGTAGTTGGCCCATGGATGCCAATTCAGTGAACATTACTACTGGAGGAAAAGAAGGAGGAGGCTGTGATGATGAGGCCGAGAGCAAGTGAGGTGATGATGGTGGAGAGTACTCGGGAGAGGATAAGAGATTGTTTGATGCCTCACAAATGGCAGTTGAAGGCATAGCGGGAGGAACTTTAGCATCAGCAAGAATGGTAGTTGAAGGAGGAAGGGGGATAAGAGAGGTCAGAACTAAGACTATTCCGGTCTCATTCTGGGGTACCGACAAAACGATTGCAGTGACCGTCTCTTCTTCACAGGCCGATTGCTTGACCATGTCTGCTTGAGCATCGGTAGTTAGTGGAGAAGGAGGATGACATTCACTGACAGCGGTATCTTCCACGGTCTCTGTCAGAGGCTCAACATCCAATTGCTTTAGTTCATCCTGCGATTGGGCTTCAACATCATCTTCCATAATCACATCTGGCTCCTGCTGTTGGCTAGGAGAAGATTGTGCCGATGTGCCCTGTAAAGTCGTGGTTGTATCATGGAAGACTTCAACCTCGTGAACTGTGGTTGACTCATGTACCTTGCTTTGCGATGGGCTAAGACATCTGCGTTTTCGTTGGAAGAAATGTAGCAGGTCTTCATCATCATCATCCTCCATCATCTGCGTAGACTCCTCATGCATAAGTACGATATTCGTTGGGGGTGGTTGCGTTGCTTGTATTACTGAAAGAAGAAGAGTGAGCAAATGCGCCAGCCGAGTTCTTGGAATCTCGTTCTTGGCTATTTGCTTGGTAACTGTTTGGCATTTGTGATGAATGCACCGGAAGAAGAATGACGTAAAATTGATGGTTTCTCTAGAGGCAGTGTCTATCATGGAATAGAACGGAGGGGAGATACCATAAGTTTGTTTTTGAAGATTTAAGGTTGCTACAAGAAATTGAAGCGCGGTGCACTCGGGTTGAGAACGACAAAGAATGGCAAACTCATTAGATGAGTGCCAGGGAAACAGTTCTTTCATTGTCACCATAGGGAGAAGCGGTCCATCGACCAACCCCTCCTGAGGGAGATGAAACCCCTCAGTGACAGTGTTGAACGTAATGACAACACGAGGGTTTAAGCACGTTAATGGCCAGCATTGCTCGGTAGCAGGCATGGCGGTTATGGCAGATATAATATGCACACAGAAAGGATGACACTCCATTGAATGCCAAGGCAATTCAGCCAAGGCCAAGAGCCCTCGAGCACGCAAGTACTCAATCACATGTGGAGTGAGACCCGCACGGAAGGTTACGATGTTCGCAAGAGCTTCCATGGTGCACTCAGAAACAGTCGAAAACACAAAGCACGCAAGGGTTGCAAACACACAAGGCCACAATAGCGACTAACAGCGGGAAGAACAAGATTAAGTAGAAACATTGGAAAAATCAGGCGGTAAGAACCCTAATCATAACGTAGTATTGGAAATATACCAACATAATGGTGACATGCACTCATTAACATAATCAAAGACACAAAAGGCGGCCACTAATCATGACTAGGTAGGAAAACGCAACTATTACGGTCAGTCGGTCAACCGAAACACAAAGGTAAGAAAGGAAGTCGAGTGAGAAAAATTGTAAAAGAAAAGAAATAAAAATACCGATGACACATCATGAAGACAGAGATGATGGATAATAGGGGTGACGCTTGGAGCCATTGATCGCTTTAGGCAGTAGCACACCGGTTAAGGTGGATAACCAAAAAGTTGTAGGTCCCACTTGTTCGGTAATACAGTAGGGACCAAACCAACGCAATTTAAACTTTTCGACGGACCTATTAGACTTAGCATTATAAAAGAGTACTAATTGGTTTACCGTAAACACAAGGGTTTTGAGGAAACGATCATGGGTTTTGGCTTGCCTAAGCTGCACTTCCTGCAACACCAAGAAACTCTCAAGACATTGTTCATCCAGAGACCGTAAAGCCTCCAATCGAAAGGGAAAAGATGCTTCCGATAATAGCTTCCGTTTGAGGGCCACCCGCAGACTAGGAATCACCAATTCCATAGGAGCAATCGCTTCCAATCCGTACGCCAACTTGAAAGGAGTTGTTCCGGTCTCCACTTTGTATGTGGTATGATACGCCCATAATACAGCAGGTAGGAATTGATCCCATCTTTCAGGGCATTCCAATACCAGTTTCTTTAAGATGGTCAACAGGGATTTATTTGTACTCTTTGCAAGTCCATTCGCTCATGGGTAATACGGTGAACTAAACTTATGCACAATCTGGAAGGTTTTAGTAAGCACTTGCATTAATGTATTTGCAAAGTGTGTACCTTGATTAGTTACTATCTCCAAGGGTAACCCATAGCGTGGAAAAATATCCTTCATCAAACATTTAGCTACTGCAACAGCTGTAGCTGACCAAAGAGCCCAAGCTTTGGCCCATCGAGTCGCATAATCCGTGCATGTGAGAATGTATCGATTGCTGGTAACCGTCGCAGGAGGAGTAATGGGGCCAATAAAATCCAAACCCCATTTCTGAAAAGGTTCAAGAGGCACAACTGGTTGGAGTGAAAAGAGGTGTCACTGTAAGGGCTGACCGAAATGTTGATATGCATCACACTGCCGCACGTACTGGGTTACATCATGGTACATCGTAGGCCACCAGAAACCACTATGTAGGATCTTCCAGTGTGTCAGTTCAATTGCAAAATGTCCTCCGGTTGGGGCAGAATGAGCCATTATAATTACGGAAGCAATTTCATGTGGGGGAACACATCTGAGCAACACGCCCGAGTGATCCATATAATATAACTGCCCTACAATTAGCCGAAAGCATCAACTATACATGGCTAATCTTCGTCAAGCAGCTGAAGAGGTCGTGCCAGGTGGACATCCACTGATCAAGAACAGAAGCAAAGTGCCGTAGTAAGAAGAGGGTACTGACAATTCCTGCTGATCATCTTGTACCGTCATTGCTGCATAAATAGCAGGTGTTGTATCATCAACTCCTTCCGGAAGTTCATCGGAATCCAACCGAGAGAGAAAGTCAGCAAGCGTGTGTGCTTACCCTGGTCGATGTACTATGGAATAGTGAAACTCTTGAAGCAACAATACCCAGCATGCTAACCGGCCTCCCAGATGCTATTGGCGCACAAGGTACACCAATGAGGCATGATAAGTGTTTTTGAACCGGGAATTCGTGAACATGCCCAAGATATTTACATGCCCAGGACTGAAGACTAGATTCACGAGCAAGGGAAAGCCCGAAGGCTCACACGGCATGCACACACACGAGGAAGCCCTAGCATGCACAGGTGCGAGGAAGCCCTAGCACCAAGCCACGACTCATCAATACCATCAAGAGCTCTTTCAGGAAGCACGATGACACTCTAACTTTTACTCAAAATTATACAACTTTAAAGGGTCTTGTTAGGTCAAAACACAAATAAAAGTACAAAGGAAAGCATTTTGTCACACAATCAATCAAATCATTCAGATACTTGAACTATTTTTCAACTCAATCCATCATTTTGCAGTCAAAACATCATATCATGGTCAGAAAAACAAAGAGATAAATTTGAAAAATAATTCTCGATGCACAATGCCCGAGGGATCTCATCCCGACACTACGGGATGCCACAGGCACTTTAGTTTCACCTTGAATGGCAACCCAATGGCTTGAACATTTGTGCCCTACCTAACCTAATGGCTAGGCTCATAAGGATCATCTATAACCATCAATGGTCACACATAGACATCATCTAACTTAGAAGTTATGTTTCGAGAAATGTCCAGTCCCTCACAATAACACATAGTTCATGAACAAAAATATCCCTGGATATTTAATATCTTTGTTTGGCGTTTTCAGCATCCACAACCTCTTTTACGACAGTAATAGCGAAGAAATATTTTTTCCATTTGATTTTTGTTCCTAGTTTATATATTCAATGTAGTACAAAAATGAAATAGAACAATTTCCACCTAGAAGGCTCAAGTTTCTCATCTCGCAAAATTTCGTGAGATGTCAAACCATGAGAATACATTGTAAGAGATTTTTTTTAGTTTCAATTCGCTAAAGGAAACTAGAAAGGCGGACCTCTCTTAAGCTTGAAATAAGTGCATAAATTATATATATATATATATATATATATATATATATATATATATATATATATAGAGAGAGAGAGAGAGAGAGAGATCATAAAGAGTATTTTTAAAATGTTTTTTTGTTGAACAGCATCATCATCATCATTATTGCAATCCTCCTCAAGGATTTTATCATTGTCCTTAGCACCACCCCATGGCCTAAATTCATCAAATGCCAAATCTCTTGAAGCTCATAGTTCTTCACTTATGGGTTTATAATATTTCTACCCCTTTTTCTTAAATGAATAAACAAAAAAGTAACTTTTTAGGTCTTGTTTCAAGTTTTATTCCCACTTGTTGTAGCATGTGATCATGACAAACACACCCAAACACTCTTAGGTGAGTTAAGTCTAGCCATTTACCTGAATGTATTTATACAAGGGATAGATTGTATACTCTAGAGGCTCTACATCTACTCATCATGTACATTAGAATGGTTGCAAGTTAATCCCAATAAAACAATGGAAAATTTATCTCACATAACATGCACCTAGCTAACTTTGAGATTTCTCTACTCTTTCTCTCTTTTAGTGTCATTTTGTTGTAGAGTATACATGCACATGATATTTTGCCTCATGTTATTTTCTTGCAAGAATTTAGATGAATCCTTGAAGAATTACACCTCTCTTCCATCACACCTACGTTTTGTGTTATATCTACGTGTTTCTTTCTCCACTTGTGCTTCTGATGCCTTGAACATTCGAAATACCCCTAATTTCTAATTTGTCTGAAATGGCCTTGTCATTTTCTGTGAGGCCTCTACATCTAGAATCAACCATTCAATGAGTGCCTTCATATCAATTCTTGGGTGGCCTCTACAATTCCTATATGATCAAGGATGTAAAGGTTATCTTGTGCCAAAGTCTTTTGTTATTTGATTATCCTAATGGGTTTCGGGATTTTGACGCACTAGAATTGGTACATGGTTCTTTCCAAGCTTGAAAACAATCTTGTGTATTACAAAGGCATGCAACTGAATGTGGCCGGACATGTGATAGTATTCAACACATTCCTTATCTCTTATAGCATCTATTTCATCACGTTTTGGAGGTTGGGCAAGAAGGAGATGAAAATTTTGGAAATGATTTATAGAATTCTCCTTTGGATATGGGATCCCAACAAGAGATCAGTTTGGCATATGTGCCCACAAAGGAGAACGTTCTAGACCTTTTTGCAAAGGCTCTACCTAGGGAGAAGTTTGAAGCTTTCTGCAAAGCTTTGGGCTTAGTTCCTTTTGTGGATTGATTCCACATAGCTTGGAACTTCTTGATACATGAGTGCTAGCTCCTTGTTCACCACATTACTCCTAGGGGGGATTTGTTGACATATTTCGGTAGTGATGTGTGTGAACACACTAGGACCATTGGGGCACTTATTTCCCTCTTCAGGTGGTTTTTTTCCTCGGCTTGTATATACATCTATAAACTGAACGGGTGACTAATCTTTGTACCTTCACCTTGTAATAGATTCAGCATTGTGTGTTGTGCTCCAAGTTTGTTCTTTTTCCTTGTGATGTTTGCATGCTTCTAAAGATGTGATTTATCCATGTCTCTCTTTCTTTTGAGGAGATTCTAGATGTGATTGAAGCCCCTTTCAAAGGTGAAAGCCTAGGGCATAATGGTCTCACTAATCTATTCTTCAAGACCTTTAAGGATGTTTTGGTGGTCCATGTTATCTTAGTATGATGATATGTGTTTAGCTTTGGTGCACTATCAAAATATCACCATACTCTAGAAACATTAAAAACTATCTCCAAGGTCCTTGCCAACCAGATTGTAGGCCATCTCCACTTTCATATTAGTTAATAGAAGAAAGGTTTCATCAAATTTAGATCCATCCTTGAAGCTATCATTGATGTTTTGGAGGCACTTAATTATGCGAATGATTCTTCACAAGACATTCTCTCACTCAACACTTCCTTTGGTAAAGTATGTGAAATACTTGAGCAAGAGTTTATCCCTCAATCCCCAAAGGACATCAATCGTAACCTTAAGTTTATTAAAATGGTTTCCACTCTTTAGGAAAACGAATTTCCTTGGATTAGCATTAGCAAGCATTAAGCATTTGTCCTCGGCTATTTGCCTTACCTTCTATCAAAAAAGGCTGCCATCTTGCCCCAATCCTTTTTGTTATCTGAATGATGGTCCAAGTTGTCTGCTTGATAATCAAGTTTAGTCACATTATGTACAAGGTCTCTCTCTCTCTCTCTCTCTCTCTCTCTCTCTCTCTCTCTCTCTCTCTCTCTCTCTCTCTCTCTCTCTCTCTCTCTCTCTCTCTCTCTCTCTCTCTCTCTCTCTCTCTCTCTCTCTCTCTCCTCCCCCTCCCCCTCTCCCCTCCCCCTCCCCCTCCCCCTCCCCCTCCCCCTCTCTCTCTCTCTCTCTCTCTCTCTCTCTCTCTCTCTCTCTCTCTCTCTCTCTCTCTCTCTCTCTCTCTCTCTCTCTCTCTCTCTCTCTCTCTCTCTCTCTCTCTCTCTCTCTCTCTCCTTCTCTCTCTCTCTCTCTCTCTCTCTCTCTCTCTCTCTCTCTCTCTCTCTCTCTCTCTCTCTCTCTCTCTCTCTCTCCCTCCCTCCCTCCCTCCCTCCCTCCCTCCCTCCCTCCCTCCCTCCCTCCCTCCCTCCCTCCCTCCCTCCCTCCCTCCCTCCCTCCCTCCCTCCCTCCCTCCCTCCCTCCCTCCCTCCCTCCCTCTCTCTCTCTCTCTCTCTCTCTCTCTCTCTCTCTCTCTCTCTCTCTCTCTCTCTCTCTCTCTCTCTCTCTCTCTCTCTCTCTCTCTCTCTCTCTCTCTCTCCCCCTCCCCCTCTCCCTCTCCTTCTCCCTCTCTCTCTCTCTCTTAGCCAAAATCAGATGGTCTTGAGACTCTTTACTCATGACATAAATGGGTTCTTTTAGAATGACATTCAACATGTCTCCCACTTCTGAAATGGTCATGAAATTTTTTATGAGGCCTCTAGATCTAGATTCAACCATTCAAGGATCTTCTTGAGATTCACCTTGCGTGATCTCTACAATTCTTATAAGGTCAAGCATGTAGAGAGCTTCGTTGTCACGTTACTTATCTCTTCAAATATCTATTTCATGGCATCTTGGGGGTTGGGTGAAAAAGAGATGAAAAAGTCTGAAAGGAGCCATAGAAATCTCCTTTTGACCAGGTATCCCAAAGAGAGAGATGCATCGTTGATCAAGTGTTGAGTGAGTTTTTTAGAAGGGGATGCTTTTCCCAACAAAATGATGGCCAATTGGATTATTAAATATTGGAATAACAAAAGATCCTCTTAGGCCAAGCTTATTTTCAAAAACAATGACATCCTTTCTTTCATTGGGATCCCTTGCTGGAAAGAGCTTGATCTTTTCATTCTCTTGTTTTTGTCATTCCAAGATACTCCTAAAAGCTCACATCTTATACTCTCTTTATGAGAGGGGTGTGTGGAGAATGTGTTCTCCTATGCACAACAAAAAGCATGTAGTGAGCCCTTGTAGGTGGAGTACATGGATAGATAGTTACAAATTGGATTTCTTCCTGCTCTCAATGAAAAACTTAAATGGAGTTGATGCTTTAGTAACTCACACTAGACAAAGAGAGATTTCCAACAAGCTATAAATCACTTAATGTGGATACGTTTTAGTTTGGAAACTCAAATCGTGAAAATAGACTACATTTCTACACAAATATGTTAAAGAACTAGACTTCACTCTTGAATTGATAGCTCACATAATTGAGAACCTTTTAAGGGGATATTTGAGATAAAAAATTTTCACAAGATATGATTTTTAAAAAGCTATAATTCACATAATTTAGATAATCTTTGATTGGGAAAGACAACAGAATACCTCTCCACACATGTATATTGAAGAGTTGGATGTCACTCTCGGACTAATAACTCCCAAACTATAGAACCTTTAAAGAAGATATTTAAGAAGATAATTTTGCTTTTGAATGAGTGTTTAAACAAAATAAATGGTTACATATGCACTAAGATATGAACCTCACATCATGACTATGTACAAAGTGATGTGCAACTAGAAACAGTCTAAGAGAAGACAAAATGGCTTCTAAGATCAAAACTAACTACTATGGGCTCTTGCCTCTTTCTCTCCTTGTTGAGAACATGCTCCCACTCCACGTTTATAGACATTGAGCATGTGAAGAAGTTTTTCCCTTCTTCTTGACTCACCACTTTCATTTGTTTGTCCACTACATGCAACTCACTACAACGCAAATGTTGTATCTTTTATTCATCATAACTTTTGACTAGATTTTTTTCATCCTTAGACTTATATTCACCTTTACCTTTACATTTGATAAATTGATCCAAGCATAGATTATGTGACAATGAGCATTCACATTTACCTTGAAGACTCCCCCTTAAGCTCATTCATGAGTTCTCTTTAGTAATGTATTACAAATCTATCACATCCTTGAAGCCTTTGAGATTTGGGGATCGATTAGTGGAGATGACCCAAGACCTAGGTTAATTGAAAATCCAACTAATGACTAGCTAAGTGCCTTTAGGGAATGGAATGAAAGAGATAAGAGGGTGATCTTTATCCTTTCCCAAATCATAAGCAATAGCATGATTGACCACATCGATGACTTGGATTCAAGCATGAAGGTATGGGAGACACTCGAGAGACTTTATTCAATAAGCACCAAAGCAAGGAAGATCCAACTCAAGAATCATCTCAGAAACCTTAGGAAAATCTCAAGGATTCACATAAATGACTGCATACTTAAGGTGGAGGAATTTTCAGATGCATTGGGAACCATTTAAAGCCACATAGATGATGATGATCTTGCAACTTATACTCTCAATGGTTTGAGGGATGATGAGAAGTTGAAACCCTTTACCATTTTAGTATATGTAAGGGATAATCTCCCCAATTTTGAGCAACTAGTTCCTCTCATGGTCACAGAACAAATGAACATAGGTCAAACTTCAACCAAAAGCAAGGATGCACAAGTCTTTTATGCACGTAATCAAAGGGGGAAATGAAGATGAGGACAAAGCATGGGCAAAGGAAGGTTTGGAGGAATGCAACACCATTCAAGCAATCAAGGACATGATCAAGAAGTCTTTTGTGCACGTAATCAAAGGGGGAAATGAAGATGAGGACAAAGCATGGGCAAAGGAAGGTTTGGAGGAATGCAACACCATTCAAGCAATCAAGGACATGATCAAGACACCTCATCAAAAAGAGGTAGAGCAAGAACCAGAGGAAGAGGAGGAAAACATTAGCAAAACAAGAATCAAGATGGTGAAGGGTATTATATATGTGGTAAGTTTTTCCACTATGGTAGAGATTGCCACCAAGAAGGAAACCAAAGGAGCTATAATAAAACCTCTTCATACAAAGGCCAAGTTAATTATGCTTCCACAAGTTCAAAAAATGATAATCTTTTGATGATGCACATGAATGGGAATTAAAGCAAAGTAGATAGAACTTGGTATATCAATAGTGGATGTAGCAACCATATGAGTTGCAATGCTTCTTGGTTTACTGATCTACATGCTCCCAAAGGTAAAGGAAATGTAGAAACACGAGATGATATAGCCCATAAGATCCCCCATGTTGGAAATGTATCTTTGGATGACAAGCAGCAAAGAAGATGTCTCAAGGATGTCTTGCATGTACCTACCATCACAAAGAACTTAGTGTTCATAGGGAAAATGGTTGAAAGAGGCTATCACGTAAAGTTCAACAAAGTTGTATGCTTTGTGAAGAACCCTAAGAAAGGGTACAAGGTTATAGAAAAAGGAAGGATGCAAGGAAGACTCTTCACTCTCGAGGTAAACTCTCATTCCATGCAACATGTCTACATCACATATGGCAACAAGCAGATTTCATAGTTGGCCTTGTGGCATAAGAGGATAGGTCACATCAACATACAAAGAATGAAGGAAATGCAACTCAAGAGGCTGATTGAAGGGCTTCCCAAATTCAAGGACAAGGTATGAAGCATTTATGTGAATCTTGTCAATTGGGAAAGCAAGCAAGTACCCAACAAAATTACATTTTACTACTGTATCATCCAATTTTTTGTGATGTTGTTCAGGCACTAATGCATATGCCAAACAACCAAAAACATGCAGATGAGCAATAGATGGATTGCGATCATGCCAAGCCTCATATGGAGTGATAGACTGTAGCGCTTTAGTGGGACACCTGTTAAGTACATATGATGCACACATGACAGCCTCAAGCCAGAAACTATGTGGTAAAGCCTGACTCTTGACCATACATCTCGCCATCTCCAGGAGTGACCTATTCTTTCGTTCAACAACTCCATTCTATTGAGGCGCATACGACACTGTATACTGGTGTTTTATCCCACATTTAGCCAGAAATGCATGAAAATCAGAAGACATATATTGTCCACCTCGATCTGAATGGAGGGTGCCCATTTTACATGCTCACAAATTTTCAGCCAAAACCAAAAATTGTTTGAAGCACATGAACACTTCGGACTTTGCCTTCAATGTATATACCCATGCCTGGAAAAATCATCAATGAAAGTCACGAAGTAAAGATAATTTCCAAAAGAAGGTGTCTGCATAGGACCACAGACATCACTATGTACAAGCAACAATTTCTTAGTAGATGTTTTCCAGGTGCCTCAAGTTTGGGCAAAGAGGACACCATTTCAGATTTTTGCAGGCGTAGCAAACTAGTAAAATTCAAATGACCAAAGTGTGCATGCCAAAGCTTTGCATCTGCCATAGCCTGAGAATCATGTACTGCACATGCTAAATCATTTACAGACCTTTCATAGTCTATGAGCTTATACAGCCAACGACATAAAATGCTAGAAGCAATAATCACATCGCCATTTGATAGATCATGAACTGTACATTTGTCATCAACAAATTTCACAACCAAGCTAATCTTGGCTAATGCAGAAACTGATAACAGATTTTTCTTGATCCTTGGCATGAACAAAGCATCTGACAAAGTGAAAGAACTACCATCAGTAGTAGTCAAAATGATCTTACCAAATCCCATAATAGGATAAGAGGAGTTGTTTTCACATGTAACAGTATCCCCTATAGGGGCAAGCTCGAGTGAAGAGAAGAAACTGCGCTGTGAGGTAATATGTTTGGTCGCCCCACTGTCAAAGTACCAAACATCTGAGTCTACTGCAGACATGCACTGCTCATGAGAAGATGGGTCAAAACTACAAATAGTAGTAAACACCCATTCTTGTTCCTGCACAAGATTAGCGGACTCTGTTTTTGGTGTAGAGGCCTCTACAATAACCATTCCAGCCTCTTTCTTCTTTGCCTCTTTAGCAGCCAGTTTTGGGCAGTTCTTTATGATATGATTATTTCCTTTACAATACTTGCAAAACAATTTCTGCTTTTCTGATTTCTTTTCATCTTTGTCTTCCCTCTTTGATTGTGCAGAATTAGCAGATTTCTGTTTGCTAGCTGAAGAGCTCCATTTTCCTTTGCCCTTCTGTCTAGCCAGGAAAGCTTGATCTGCAACACGTATAATGGACATGTTCTGCCTGGACTGATCTTCCTGCAACAGACCAGAGACTAACTCCTCAAATGACAAGGCATTTGGATTGCCTTTCATCATCAACAGAAGATTAGAAACAAAACTCTGATATGAATCAGGAAGACCATTCAGAATGGTCTGCACAAGTGAGCTATCTGGTATAACTTCATTAGCAGAAATCAACTGTTCCTTCAAGTCTTTGATCTTTGTTAGAAAACTATCCATAGAATCACCTTCATTCATGTGCTCACTCTCCAACTGTTTTCGGAGGTAAGCAATACGAGCCTCATTCATAGCTTGGTACAATGTGGTAAGTGTATTCCAAGCATCCTTAGCTTTTTTGCAAGAGCGAATGTGAGGAATAATGGCACGTTTGACAGACAAAAGCTATCAATGCATGTGCCTGGGCAACTCTCCCTTCCCAACAATTTTTCTCTGCAATAGGTGCAGCAAAAACTGCAACACAAACAAGAATATGCAGAATATCATCATCTTCGACACCTTCTGCATCAGCTTCAGTACCTGCAGTTGTAACAGTTGCAGGTGTGATAGGATGTTTTTCAACACCCTGCACAATGTTCCACAATCCTTTTGCAACCAATACATGTCGCATCATATAAGCCTACAATGGCTAGTTGGTACCATCAACTTATCCTCAATAGCCAACATACGAAATACATCACTACTTTTAGCCATGGCCGGTGACTAAAATACCTTGATGCAAAAAATTGATTGTATCTCAAAAAGTTGAATGGAACTACCTTGACGAGTTCTGCTAAACTTGTAGCAGACTTCGAGACGCTTATACTGGCGAACTGAAACTGGTATATACCTTTGGCACGAAAAGACAAAATAGCCTACACAAGCACTGTGATAGTACGTTTGGAAGCCGAAACGAGCTCAGATCGTGATTTCGGCACCACAGAGCGAAGCAGTTTTGATCTCAAAAACACGCTGAGTATGTTCACCAAAATTCATGCGATTCGGAGACTACAACCGGAGAGGTGTTGACGATGCCCTAGATGAAGCAAGCGGCGACCTACTCTGATACCAATTGTTGGAGTTAGACGTCTACGGAAGCACGCAAACAACACAAGGAAGAAGAAGAAGCTTGGAGCACAACACACAATACTGATTGTATTACTACAGAATGTACAAAGATAAGTAGCCCATTAGGGCAATAGGCGTATATACAAGCCGGGGGGAAAAAACCTCCTAAAGAGGGAAAAAAGTGCCTGAGTGGTCCTAGAGTGTTCACACACATCACTACCTAAATATATCAACATCCAATCATAGTGCCACAAAACGGGAATCACAATGTATGTTCTCTTTTCTTTAGCCAACAAGAAAACCATAAAGTATGAAAAGGAGAAGATGCACGAAGAATTTGTGGGAGGCATTTCATCCTCTTCATTAAGGATCCATTTGTTTTTTAGTTTCTTTCCTTGACATTCTTGTTTCTATGGGGCATGTTAACCTTGTGGTTTTTTATTTTTCTACCTAGGAAATCTAAGGAATCTCAATTGGTTACTCTTTAGGTGCCTCACCAAAGTTTTAGGCACATCATTCTTTCAAATTTTAAGGCAAATGTATTATATTTCATCATCAGTAAAGGATTGAAGGCGAAAATGTGATACAAGATAGGAAATCAGATTAAGAAGAATCTAAAAAGTGATTTGTTTGATGAGATTACATCTATAAAAAAAACATTCTCTTTCAAGTATTTGAACTTTGTATATAAACTATCGCTAGAGTTACCTTAACTCATGTGTTCACTCTTTGAAGTTTTTCAAAGATAATCAAAATCAGCATGAATAGTTGCATGATAATTTCATGCGAAACTGTTATATAAAAGAAATCCCTACAATGGTTCAAGCTATTTCATTTGTACCTAACATAGCAAAAACGTAATATAATGATAACTCAAAACAAAAATTTTAATGATAACTTGGATGCTCATAATTTGTATTTGGAGCCATCCAAGTTATCCTTAATCAATTTCGTACAAAATACATCATTTTTCGCAACCATGGCTAGTGCACCCATGAATAGATTAATTAGTTTTTTCTCTTAAAAAATCCACCAAATTCAAGGTCATATCTCAAGGAAGGGATGAAGGGAATATGTTCATGTTGGACATATCGTAACGAAAGGATTTCAGAATTATATTTATGGCATACGAGGATAGGTCTTGTGAATGTTCTAAATCTTAGATGAGCAATAATTAAATGGTGAGTGTTCTTCCTAGATTTTATTCAAGTACATTGCATGTGTTGTGACAAATTTGTCAAGTAATCAAGAAAACTAGAAACCCTTTTAAGAAAAGTAGTTATGTGACTCCAATTTTTTTGAAATCAGTATAACTAGATGTATGGTTTCCTAAGAAGGAGGTCTTAATAGCTAAAAACAAGTATTTTCTCACATTAAATGATGATCATAGTAGACATGTTTGGCTATTTTGCACAAAAGAGAAATTAAATGTATTTTGAGTGTTCAAGGCATCCAAAGCACGTGGAGAAAGAAACATGTAGATAAAACAAAAAATCAAGGTGTGATGGAAGAGAGGAGTAACTCTCAAAGAATTCTTCTAGAGTAACTCTCAAAGAATTCCTCTAGATTCTTGAAAGAAAATAACATGAGACAAAAAATCATGTGCATGTATACTCCACAACAAAATGACACTAACAAAGAGAAAGAGTAGAGAAATATCAAAGGTAAATAGGTGCATGTTATATGAGATGTTTTTTCCATTGTTTTATTGGGAATAACTTGCAACCATTCTAATGTACGTGATGAGCAGATGTAGAGCCTGTAGAGTATACAATCTATCCCTTGAACAAATATATTTAGGTAAATGGCTAGACCTAAATCACCTGAGAGTGTTGGGTGTGTTGTTTGTGCTCACAAGTTAGAACAAGGGGGAACCAAAATGGAAACAAGACCTAAAAATTTTCTTTTTCGGTGTTCATATAAGAAAAAAGGGTAAAAATATTTAAGACATACATGAAGAACTATGAACTTCAAGAGATTTGGTATTTGATGAATTTAGGCCATGACATGGTGAAGAGGACAACGATAGAATTCTTGCAGATGATTCCAATGACTATGTGGATAATGATGATTATGATGTCCAACAAAAAATAACAAGTCTAAAATCTTCAAAAATAAGTGGAAGAAGTTGACTATGGAGGGGGATATTAGGGCCCATTCATTATACCCGATTTCAAGAAAAAGGAGGATACCACTTGTAGATGATGTAGAAGAAAGTGAAACAAGTTCAAGGGACAAAGAGTGTGAGAAGGTTGTTACTCAAAAAGTCAAATTGAAAAGGCTAAGAACCAATATCTAAAGGGAGAGGAGAGGAGGTCTACGTAGAAGAGGTATATTGTACAAAGGCTTAGGTGGGAAAGCTTCATTCCCAAGAAATTTTCATATATGATTTAGGTAATGAGGATAAAGGACATGAAAGCTATTGAGGAGGTTAGATCAGACAAATAATAGAAAGATGCAATGCATGAAAAAGTTAAAGCCCTTAAGGACAAATAGATATTGGAACTTATAACTAAGACACCAAATATGAAGGTAGTCTCCAAGAAGGTTGGTTGTCTTGGAGTATATGGTAAAAATAGAGTCCCCACAATTCAAAGATGAAGGAACCCCAACCTTTGGTTTGTGGGTCAGATGTGTAAATGAACTTCTCTGCTCTTCATACAAGATCAGATTCTATAGAGTTTGGTTCGATTACACAGTCCAACTCTAGTACCCAATGTGAAAGCCTATATCCCTTCACTTATCATCCACTAGAGATGAGATTACCTCATATTACACTAAGAACATTTATGTTCACTTACATATCTAGTGTTTCTTCAATCGAATGTTCTCTCTCTCTACCTTACCTCTATCCTCTTTGTGATTTCTCTTTCTCTCTCTCTCATATATATATATATATATATATATATATATATATATATATATATATATATTAATATTATAAGAGTATATAGTTTGAATGAGAGAACATATGCATTTTTGTTTTCGCAAGACTGAAAAAAATCCTTGCGACTACTATAAATTGAAAAATATTCTTTATAAATCAATTGTCAGAATCGATGCTGACATATTTTGGTAGTGATATGTGATGTGTGTGAACACACTTAAGATCGCCAAGGCATTTTTTCTCTTTTTAGGGGGTCTTATTTTCTCCCGGCTTGTATATACGTCTATAGCCCTAATGGGTCACTTATGTTTGGTCACTTGATAGTACATTCTTTTTCTTCTTTGTGTTGTTTGTGTGCCTCTTCTTCTTCCTTCTGTTGTTTGTGGGCTTCTGTAAACTACTTTCTTCATAAACAAAATTAAGGTGCCAAATACTTTGAAGTTTGAGAACCCTCCTCGTAATCAGTTGATTCAACTTGTTGCCAGATTCCCCTTTTTTCTGTTGTTTCTCTTTTATGTGGTCTCTCTTTTATGTGGTTTCAACTTTTATGGTCTCTCTTTTATGTGGTTTCTCTTTTATGGTCTCTCTTTTATGTGGTCTCTTTTTATGGTCTCTCTTTTCTTCAATAAAGCAAGCTATCGAGGGAGAAGGAACTCTCAAACAGAGCAAGCTATCGATGCTTCAACAGAGCAAGCCATAGAGGCACTCAGATGCTTCAACAGAGAGCCATAGTTGACAGATGCTCAAATGGTGAAAGCTACAAGCGAACAAAACAAATGAAGTTTACTTCATGCAAGTTGAAAATGTTGAGAACACTACAAGAAACATAGTGCTAGCTATAAGGTGCTGCACTGAACATTTCAAGGAAACATGTGCTTTGAATGGAACATGAACAACTGTCACATTGAACCCTAGCACATATTTCCAAGAAAAGGATATGTACCATCATCAAAGGAATACCATCATAATTAATTAAACGAGTCACACAATTGCATTTGTAGATTAATTATGTATTTCATAAACAAAAGATAATGAACTCAGAACTTTTGATACATAAAGTTTTTTTTTCTTGGAAAGCACAATCATGAACAAGGAAAGACATAGAAAAAAGTTAGATCATTATAAAGAAGGTTTATGACAATCAGAAATCCTTTTACCTATGAATACAAGGGATTTCTCAATCAACCTCACTTTGAGAGCCTTGTTGAAGTTGACTCCACATCTTTTCTTCCAAAGATTCCAGAGCGCTTCCCTTCTACTGGTGTTCCATAGAGAAGATGAGCAATGGATCCTCAAAGCAAGGCTTTCCTCCAACTAGCTTGATGAGGCAACATAATGAGTGTGTTGAGGCATCGCTAGGTCAAGATACTCTTAGTATAGGAAAACAAAAGGTGACCCAGGTCTTGCATACCATCATAACGTCCCTTACACCATGGGGGAGTAACACATATCTTACTTGCTTTGACATTGGTCAAGACCCCCCTATGAAGAATTTTCCATGTAAGGTCTACTTTCTTGTTTTATATAAGTGGGTGTGAGAGGTCCTTGAAACTTGAATTCCCATATGATCTAAGACTGCGTCGAACACCATTTCTTGTTAAGCGAGTGATGAATGTCCGAATTTCTTTTGATTATTAGAGTATCCTCAATTTTACTACCATTCTATAACCTTAGACCTTTCAAGTAAGGGAGATCTTGACAATTTAGGAAGCAAGACTTTCATTAATCCTACACTTTAGTTTCGTGCTTTAATAGGCACCAATCTTTGAAGTCATCTCGATGATTAGATCAATATCTTGAAATATGATGCAATATATTCTATCTTGATTCTAGAGGTTCTTACACATGCAAAAGACTTTATGAAATCGCCTCTTAGCATTACCTTAGTGGAAAATAATGCCACCATGGGTTGCTTATTTGAAATCCATGAGATGATCTTGTTACCTGGCATGACTAGGTAACCACTTGTACTCCTTTTATCTTCTTTCAAACCGGCCCAATCAACACCGGAATAAGCTTTGATCTGCATACGATCATCGAATGAGTGGAACAATCATTTTATAGTAGTCTTGAGATACCATAACATTATTCTTGTAGCTTGCAAGTGTGTAGTCCTTGGACTATGCACTATGATAACACTCCAACTTCATATGCCATGTCGGGCCTAGTTATTGTGGAATAATTGAAAGAGCCTATAATAAATCTATACAAAGTTACATCATTTAATGGTTCTCCATCAATTGATCTTAGCTTTACATTAACTTCCATGGGATTTGAAATAGGCTTGCAATGTAGCATCCCAAACCTCTCAAGAAGGTCTAGAATATATTTCCTTTGTATGAGCGCAATACCATCTTCTTTGTATACAAATTAAATGCCAAGAAAATACCTAAGATCTCCAGGATTAGAGATCCTAAAAATCCTTTCCAAGATTTTCATTGACCTCCTTAATGCCTTTTGTATCATTACCTATAATCATAAGTTCATCTACATGCACACACATGCCCACTACAAGTTCTCCTCTTTGTTTGATGAAGAAAGATGGATCCTTGTTGCCTTCATTGTAACCATATTTGATTAAATACTCCAACAATCTTTGGTTCCAAGCCCTTGGAGATTGCTTTAGGTCAGTAGACCTTAGTTTCTTGATGTATGTACTTGTTTCCTTCTCTACCATTGCCTTGAATGCTTTGAAACATGTAAAGACATCTGATTTGTGTTTGATGAAATAAATTCAAACCATCCGTAAAATCATCTAAAAAGTGAAAAAGTACTTGTTACCTCCAATTGTTTGCTCTTTGGTTGGCCCCCACACACTTGTATGTATCAAGTCCAATGGATGTTGGCTTATGTAGCCACTCTTTTGAATGGGGATACTATTCGGCCATTGCTTTCATGTACTAAGGAGACATCTGTTAGCTCCAAAGACATGTATTATACTTTGTTGCCTCTTTTTACAAGTGGACAGTCTAGTGTTGGTCCTAATGAGGCAACTTCTTAGCCTTTGTAGGTTTCATGTGATGATGCAAATCATCCCATTTCTGATGTAGATTTACATGATGCACTTGTTGATGAGAGAGTTGACAATGAGGAGGCAAAAACTATGCCAAAATGGCTGGTGCAAACTTTGCGTGACAGCAAATTAGATGCACCTCTCTCATATCGTACTCGATCATGCTCTCATAGTGCCTCTTTTGCATCAGATTGCTATGCTATGGTTGCAGCTAGTCTCTGTGATGAGAATGAGCCTGTTTCATTTGACGAAGCACAAAATTCAGAAAATTGGATGGCTGCTATGCAATCTAAATATGATGCTATAATGAAGAATGGTACTTGGTCTTTATGTGACTTGCCTCCTGGCAAGAAGGCCATTGGCACTAAGTGGCTTTACAAGCTAAAGTGTAAGCCTGATGGAACAATTGATAGGTATAAGGCTAGGCTTATTGCAAAGGCTTATGCATAGGAAAGAGGCATTGATTTTGATGAGAACTTTGCACCTACATGTCGTATGACTACTATTCGGAGCATCTGTGCACTTACAGCTCATCATGGTTGGAATGTACATCAATTGGACATTAAAAGTGCATTTCTGAATGGTGACTTGCATGAAGAAGTGTATGTTTTTCAACCCCATGGCTTTGTGCAGAAAGGGCATGAAAACCAGGTGTGCAAGTTAAAGAAGGCATTATATGGTTTAAAGCAAGCAGCACGTGCTTGGTATGAGAAGATACATGCCTATCTGGTTGCATATGGTTTTGAGAATAGTCCAACTGAAAGCACCTTATATGTTAAGCGTGCTAATGATGTACTTCTAATCATTGTGGTTTATGTTGATGACATGCTACTCAGTGGTCCTCATGAGAGGCATGTTGCTGATTTTAAGGCTGATTTGCATGCCTTATTTGAGGTGTCTGATTTGGGGCATTTGCATCATTATTTGGGCATTCAATTTATGCATATTGATGTGGAATGGCTTTGTGTCAAACGAAATATATTGACACATTATTGCAGTGTTTTGGCCTTGAAGACTGTAAACCTATTGCCACTCCTATGGAGACAAGTTTATGATTGAGTCTTCATGATGCTGGAGATGCATTCGATGTTGTTCTCTATCAGGAGGCTGTTGGGTGCCTAATTTACTTATGCATTACTTGGCCAGATATTCAGTTTGTTGTCTCACAGATGAGCAGGTTTATGCATTGCCCAAGGGTCAAGCATTGGCAGGCAGTTAAGTGCAACTTTCACTACTTGAGTGGTACTCAGCTACTTGGATTGTTTTATCCCAAGGGGGATCACTACCGCCAGATTCGCATGCTTTTTCTGACTCGGATTGGGCTCGTTGCTATGACACTCATGTGTCCACTAGTGGCTTTTGCTTCATGCTTGGTAGCTCATGTATATCTTGGTTAATCAAGAAGCAACCTGCTATGGCCACTTCCAGTTGTGAGGCTGAGTATAGGGCAGCTTTCACAACCACTGTTGAGTGTGTGTGGATCAGATGCCTTATGGCTGATTCGGGTGATGGTCAGTCTTCTGCCACCACCATCTTCACTGACAGTCAGAGCGCATTGGCAGTTGCGAGGAACCCTATGTTCCATGCTCCCACTAAGCACATTGAGGTGCATTATCATTATGTCAGGGAGAGGTTCTCTGCTGGGGAGATCAGCTTGGCATATGTGCCCACGCAGGAGAACATTGCAGACCTTTTCATGAAGGCTTTGCCTAGGGAGAAGTTTGAAGCTTTCTACAAAGCTTTGGGCTTACTTACTTTTGTGGAGTGATTTCCACATAGCTTGGCACTTCCTTATACATGAGTGCCAACTCCTTGTTCACTACACTCCCAGGCGGGATTTGTTGATATATTTAGGTAGTGATGTGTGTGAACACTCTAGGACCACCAAGGCACTTTTTTCCCTCTTTAGGAGGTTTTTTCCCCCAGCTTGTATATAGGCCTATTGCCCTAATGGGCTACTTATCTTTGTACATTCTCTAGTAATACAATCAGTATTGTGTGTTGTGCTCCAAGCTTCTTCTTCTTCCTTATGGTGTTCGCATGCTTCCGCAGATGTCTAACTCCAACATTGGATTCAAGACCTTGTGTTCCTCTTTGTTTGTGGGATCCTTAGTGTGCCCTCATTGCAGATGGATCACTCCTTCTTTTGGAGGTGCACATACATTTACGATAGCCTTGACATACATCCAAAACCATGATCTTGAGAGGATCAGCATGTGCCGATGTCATTGAGAGATTTTTGGAGATAGTTGTAAATTCATCATGACTTGGTTCAAGTTAAGGACTCTCAGGGCTTTCCTTAGTCCAATGCCTACTCTCATTTGGATCTACATAAAGCTATGTTAGCAAACGAAGGAGTGGACCCACAAGTCATCACTTCCCTCCAACTACTATTCGAATCCTTGGGAGTTCAGGAGGTTGTCTACAGAGCAGTTGGACAATCTATCCGATATGACCAGTGTAGAGTGGATACACGACCATGGGCAGGCAAGAATATACAAGTACCGGTAATCGAACCCGATGCCACCATCAAGCCGACAACTACCCCAACAACCACCATCGATCTTACTGCAGAAACCTTTGTACAAACACCCCAACATAAATAGCCACAATCATGATGCCATCATCACCCTTCCTTGCATATAGTGAATGATCTGCATCACACATAGAAAACCCAATGGTGGTTAAGTAGTCAACAATCCTTGCATGCCAAGCACAAGGAGCTTGTTTATGTTGGAGGAGATGGTGGACACCTTCCAGAGATGAGATGGTGCTACAACTTCTTGCTTCACACCTACCAAAACTGAGTTGAGGGGTGCAAAGTAGACCTCTTGAGCTATCCAAAAGCACAAATAATCACCTATGTGCTTTGGAAGATGATCCTCAAATCATTGGATCAAAATAGATAAGTTGGAGTTTCACTATGAACCAAAAACATGCTATTTTGGTCACTACACCTATTCAGAGAAATGAATAGTTCTCTCTCTCGACTGACAATTGAGTAAAATACTTTTGGGCATATCTAATTAACTTGGGTAGCTAACTTTTGCAAGTTACTTCACTTGAAATGATAGACCATACTCAGAGAATGATGTTTTGCAAGTTAGGGATGCATCCCGACATTTTTGGGTACTAACAGTATGCAAACCAATGGGTAATATTTTGCACACTACTTGAGAATGAATGAGTCAATAGAAATGAAACTTTGTAGAAAGAAGGTGGATAGTCTACTAAATCTATACCAACTTAAATCTTTGCAAATGATCAAGTACATAGTGAGACATGGATTAGTGAAGTTCACTATTTTGAGTGATACATGACAGAGTAGAAGATATGAGATATGAGAAAATTTTATGTATTAATGCACATAGATTACATTGAAATTGGCAATTAATGATTGCAAAATGTGAAGGAAATATTAGAGCTATAATGTGAGCTCAATATGCCACAAAAATTCCTCTGAAATATCTGCTATATCTAGCTGCATTCCACATGACTAGGTAGTCCTATTTTATAGACTTTTGTTGGAGCTAAGATTCAAATTTGAATTCAAATCTTTGACCTAAAAGTGTTCCAAAGTTTTAGGACTTGATTTTCCATAAGTCCTCACCAAATATGTCATGGAAAGATTCTCCTAAGAACTCGTGATTGAAGTGATTCTATATATGCAATTTCACAAGGAGTAAAAAATCAATCTTTTACAAGAGATCATTCATGTGGTAATACATGAATGCACATATGAGCCTTATGATAAATGATCAAGCATTTGGGCTTGGAATAATTGCACCAACAGCTCCCCCTCAAGCCTAATATGCTTGGGTTTCAATTCTCTACTAATGTCTTGCAATCCAATCATTATCTTGAACCTCTTCAATTTAGTTCCATCCAAAGATTTGGTTAGCATATTTGCACATTGAAAGTGGGTTGATACATAAGACAATTGTATGTCCTTCTAAGTAGCTTCTCTCTCACATAATGATAATGCACTTCAATGTGCTTAGTCCTTGCATGATATACAGGATTAGTAGCCAAATGAAGTGCTAGTGTTATCTCTGTATGTATCCCCAATTTTGAGTAGAGTAGCTTTAACCACATTGCCTCTTGTGTTGCATTTTCTAGGCCTCTATATTCAGCTTGATTTGATGACAATGCTTTCTGCAGGCGTAACAAACTAGCAAAATTCAGATGACCAAAGCGTGCATGCCAAAGCTTTGCATCTGACATAGCCTGAGAATCATGTACTGCACATGCTGAATCATTCATAAATTTTTCAAAGTATGAGCTTATACAACCCATGAGATAAAATGCCAGAAGTAATAATCATGTCGCCATTTGACAGATCATGAACTATACAACTGTCATCAACAAATTTCACAACCAAGCCAATCTTGGATAATGCAAAAACTGATAACACATTTTTCTTGATACCTGGCACAAATAAAGCATCTAACAAAGTGAAAGAACTACCATCAAGGGTAGTCAAAATTATCTTACCAACTCCCATGATAGGATAAGAGGAGTTGTTGGCACATGTGATAGTATTCCATGTAGGGGCAGGCTCAAGTGAAGTGAAGAAACTACACTGTGAGGTAATATGTTTGGTTGCCCCACTATCAAAATACCAAACATCTGAGTCTATTGTAGACATACACTGCTCATGAGAAGGTATTCACACACATCACTACCTAAATATATGAATAGGGAGCAGCCACCACAAGTCTATGCAAGTTTTTGAGCATAAAGAACAGAGTTGACAGACACTTGCAAGTATTATTGGCTAGTGTTTGGGCTGTGAATTCATCCTTTTAGTGCCATTTTACTACATATATTGAGCACATACACACTATGTATGCTTTTCTGGATACTGCTTATGTACATCCATGTGGTCATCGATATAGTGGTTATGTTTTTTGCATAAACCCTTTTACATTTGATAAAGAGGGTCATGGTGAGGTTTTCATAACTAGGGGACACCCAGATGTTGGGATATCTTCGATGATGCAAGTGGAAGACTTAACCAACCTCGCCATAAGAGATATATGTTAGTTATTCATAGGTGCTCGATAAGCCTAGTTGGCTTCTTTTGGGTAACTGATTATATGTAGTGGAATCAGTGATTCACTATGCAGCTTGACATGTCAGTACTTGTAGTTTTATCATATTTTGACACTGGTCATATGCTCATTTTGCAAAGGATACTTTGGCAAAATTTTTCCAAATTTTTTGGTTTTGTCAACTATATAGTAGTCGATTTACTCCTTGATACACTTATTGGTGTGAGCACATTTATTCTCACATAATCTTTTTTGGTTGGTCATTACTATTCATAAATTTATTTTTCTAGGAAGACTACTGAATTTTTTCCTAGAATCTGACACTTGGTCATCCTTATTTGAGTGTTAGTGGTGTTTGGAATCTTCTAGCTCCATTATCATTCTATTCAGTTCTCTATCATCATGGCATCTAAGGTCTCATGCACATCTGGTGGACCAGGGACTAGTGCCAGTGTTCCGAGGAGCAGCTATAACTTGTAGGGCAAAGACCATTTTGAGATCCAAAAATTTGAAATTTTCTCTATGGAAGAATGACGCCAGTAAATGGAATCTCAAAGAAGCTTGCTAACATGGATGAAGATGAATGTGATGAGTTAGATGAAATTTCTAGGACAACCATTCGATTGCACTTGGTAAATAATGTTTACTTTATAGTATTAGACTGTGAAAGTGTAGAGGAGCTTTGGAAGAAGTTATGCAATACATATGAAAAAGAGATGGAATCAAATAAATTGTATCTGATGAAGAAGTTATATGACCTTCACATCAAGGACACACACATTTAGATGACCTTCTCATCTAAATGAGTTTGATTCTATATTCTCCCAGTTACAGGCTCAAAAAATGGATATGGATAATGAAATGAAAGTAGTCTTGTTGTTATGCACCTTGCCATCATGGGATACATTTTGCACAGTTATTAGCAATAGTGCACCTAGTGGTAAAACAGTCTATGATGACATATATGGAGCACTCTTGAGTGAGGAGATTCATAGAAAATCTATGGTTGTCACCGAGAGTGGAGATGCATATAATGTTTGTGTTTCTTGCCAAGGAAAGAAGCAACAGTGTGGCAAGAGCAAAAACAAGGAAAAGAATGGTCAAGGGAATAAGAGTAGAAGTAAATCAAGGAAGAGGTTTATTTATTGTCACAAGAAAGGACACATGAAGAAAGACTATTATGCATTAAAGAATGCAAAATGTAAAGGACAGAATGTTGATGGGCATGTTAAACAGCTACTTGCACCATCTTCTTTGACTGTGAAGATTGAAGAAATTAATGCTATTTTTGATGATGTTGATGTGTTGACACTTGACAACACTATGCCCATTGAGGCTCTTATGGCTTATTCCCTTTTCCACATGTGGCTGCTAGATTTTGGCGCTTCTTTCCATGTGACACCACATAGAGAATGGTTCTTTAATTATGCAGCAAAGTCTCTTGGTACCATGAGACTTGGTGACTCTTACCAGTGTGACATTCTGGGGATTGGAGATGTGGTTGTGAAATTCACCGATGGCTCAAAATTTACTATGCATAATGTACGCCATGTACCTCAGTTATCACGTAGTTTGATGTCAGTTGGTCAACCTGATGACCTTGGTTATAAGGTGGTTTTCTATGCTCAGTTCTTTAGCATATCAAAGGGGAATATGGTTATTGAAAAGGAAGAAAAGTTGGCTCAGTTTATCCTTTATTTGCTAACACAAAAGGAACACTTGTTAGTTGGTATGGAATAGCCTATGGCTTGTATTTGGCATGGCCATTTGGGCCACATATCTTGTAGTGGAATGGAAAATATTTCTCGTTCTAGCTACTTACCTATGTTATCTTTCTCTCATTTTTCATTCTATGAGCATTGTCAATATGGAAAGCAAACTAGAAATGTGCATAAAATGCACATTGACTCTTCAATTCAGCCTTTAGATCTCGTTCATATAGATGTGTGTGGCTCTATGCCCACAAGTTCATTAGGTGGTTCTCTTTACTTTTTCACTTTCATAGATGATGCTACTAGAAAATTTCTGGTATATCCTATCAAAACAAAGGATGAGGTATTTGCTACCTTTAGAAAACGGGTTGCTTTAGTTGAGACTAAAAACGGGACTAAGCTCAAAGCTTTATGTTCAGATAATGGGGGTGAGTATACCTCACATGAATTCAGCCTTTTTTGCCAGTCTAGAGGAATTCGTAGAGATTTTATAGCTCCTTATACCCCAGTACAAAATCATGTAGCTGAAAGGATGAATAGAAATTTAGGATACAATAGTTTCTATGTTGCATCATGCAAACCTTTCACAAGGCTTTTGGACAGTAGCAGTATTGATTGTAGTTCACATGATTAATCTTTCACCTAGTACTACCAAAGGTCTAAAAGTGGCACAAGAGTTATGGGTAGGGAAGCCACCATATTATGATCATCTTCTAGTTTTTGGGTGTGACGCATATGTTCATATACCCAAGAATCTTAAACAAAAGTTGGACCATAAGTCAAAGAAATGCATTTTTCTTAGGTATGGTTGAGAAGGACGATTTGGATATTGCTTACGGGATCCTCAAACATGGTGAGTGGTTAGAAGTAGTGGTGTCATTTTCAATGAGTCTAATATGCATAAACAACCCATTAAGGAGGTTGAAGTGAGAAGAGTGGTGTTTGAGCATAATAGTCCTCCCGTTAGCATGCATAAAAATGCTACACATAGGGATGTTCAAGAGAATGTTCGATTAGATCAGTCTGCAAATGTTCCTGTTCAGCAACCATTAAGACATTGTGCATGTCTCACATCCACCTGATAGATATGTTCTAGGTTTGGATTTTGTTATGCTAATAGATGTTGGTAAGCCTTCTTGAGACAAGGAGGCCATGCAGACGAAGGATCATGTCAAGTGAGAGTGTGCCATGAAGAGTGAGTTGGATTCTATTCACATAGATTACATTGACATTGGCAATGAATGATTGCACAATGTGAGGATAATATTAGAGCTATAATGTGACCTCAATATGCCACAATAATTCCTCTAAAATCATTGTTATATCTGGCTGCATTCCACACGACTAGGTAGTCCTATTTTATAGCCTTTTGTTGGGGCCAAGATTCAAATTCAAATTCAAATCTTCTACCTAAAAGTGCTCCAAATTTTTAGGACTTGATTCGCCATAAGTCCTCACCAAATAAGTCGTGGAAAGATTCTCCTAAGAACTCATGATTGAAGTGATTCCATATATGCACTTTTACAAGGAGTAAAAAATCAATCTTTTACAAGAGACCATTCATGTGCTAATACATGAATGCACATATGAGCCTTAGGATAAATGATCAAGCATTTAGGCTGGGAGTAATTGCACCAACAATTTAAGCCCATACAAAGCCTTTTGTAACTTGCAAACATATTTTGGGTGCTTTGAATCTTCATATCCTTGTGGTTGGTCCATGTATACTTCTTCTTGTAACTCACCATGTAGGAAAGCATTCTTCACATCCATTTGATGCAAAGTCCATCCTTTTATTGTAGCTAATGCAACAAGGGCTCTGACAGTGGACATTTTAGCTACAGGGCTAGATGCTTCCTCATAATCAATGCCATATGTCTGTGCATATCCTTTTTCTACCAACCATGCTTTATACCTGCTTATGCTACCATCATCGTTGTGCTTTACGTTGTAAACCCACTTGCAACCTATGGGTTTCTTTCCTTGCGGCAATGGAAATAGATTCCATGTTTCATTTCCATAAAGTGCAGCCATCTTCTCATCCATAGCTTTTTCCCAATCTACATTTCCAATTGCATCTTCAAAACAAGAAGATTCAGCATCTTGTATTACCTTGGTCATATAGGCACAATGACAAGCCATATAGCTATCATATGTCAATCGTTGCACAAAATTCTGCTTCTCCCATATCTTCTTGGTCCTAGGTCACTTCTTCTTGTATCATCTGCATGTGCCTTTCTAAACCCGAGAATACACACTACTTCAAAAGATCAAATATTGTAAAGGAAATGATCATGTCATAAAGAGTTGTCCAAAACTAGCTGGAAAAGAGGCAAAGAAGAAAGAGGTTGGAATGGTTGTTGAAGAGGCCTCTACACCCAAAACAAATTCTCTTAATCTTGTGCAGAATGAAGAATGGGCTTTTACTATTGTTTGTAGTTACGAACCATCTTCTCATGAACAATGTATGTATGTAGTAGACTCAAACGTTTGGTACTTTGATAGTGGGGAAACCAAACATATTACCTTGCAGCACAATTTCTTCACTTCACTTGAGCCTGCCCCTAGAGGGAATACTATCACATGCACCAAAACTCCTTTTATCCTATCATGGGAGTTGTTATGATCATTCTGACTATTGTTGATGGTAGTTCTTTTACATTGTGGGATGCGTTATTTGTGCCGAGGATCAAGAAGAATATGTTATCAGTTTTAACATTAGCCAAGATCGTCTTGGTTGTGAAATTTGTTTGATGACATGTTGGTCACTAGTCCTAATGAGAAGCATATTGCTAATTTTAAGGCTAATTTGCATGCCTCACTTGAGATGTCAGATTTGTGGCATTTTCACCATTATTTGGGCATTCAGTTTATGCAAGTTGGTGGGAGAATAGCTTTGTGTCAAGCAAAATATATAGACACATTATTGCAGCATTTTGGCCTTGATGACTGCAAAACTATTGCCACTTCTATGGGAATGTTTACAGTTGAGTCTTCATGATGTTGGAGATGCATTTGATGATGTTCTCTATCGGAAAGTTGTTGGATGCTTGATTTACTTATGCATTACTCAACCAGATATTCAGCATGTTGTCTCACAGATGAGCAGATTTATGCATTGCCCAGGTGTCAAGCATTCGTAGGAGGTAAAGTGCATCTTTCGCTACTTGAATGGTACCCGACTACTTAGATTGTTTTATCCCAAGGGGGGATCCCTACCACCAGATTTACATGCTTTTTTTTACTTTGACTAGACTGGTTGCTATGACACTCATGTGTCCACTAGTTGTTTTTACTTCATGCTTGGTAGCTCATGCATATCTTGGTTGAGCAAGAAGCAACCTACCGTGGCCACTTCTAGTTATGAGACTGACTATAAGGAAACTTTCATTGTGATTGTTGAGTGTGTGTGGCTCAGATGCCTTATGGCTGATTTGGGTGTTAGTCAGTCTTTTGCCACCACCATCTTCATTGATAGTCAGAGTGCATTGGTAGTTGTGAGGAACCTTGTGTTCCATGCTCACACTAAGCACATTCAGGTGCACTATCATTATGTCAGGGAGAGGTTCTCTACTGGAAAGATCAGTTTGGCATATGTGCCCACACAGGAGAACATTGCAAATCTTTTCACAAAGGCTTTGCCTATGGAGAAGTTTGAAGCTCTCCGCAAATCTTTGATTCCACATAGCTTGGCACTTCCTTATCATGAATGCCAGCTCCTTGTTCATCGCATCACTCTGAGGGGGGTTTGTTGATATATTTAGGTAGTGATGTGTGTGAAACACTAGGGCTGAAGGCTGAATTTTTTCCCTCTTTAGGAGGTTTTTTCCCCTGGCTTGTATATATGCCTATAATCCTAATAGGTCACTTATCTTTGTACATTCTCTCGGTAATACATCAACACATCAAGCTTCTTCTTCTTCCTTGTGTTGTTCACATGCTTCCACAGACCTCAAACTCCAACATGGAAGGACGCAAGTTTATGTCACATTCGTTGATGAACTTACATAGAAATTATGGGTAAGAGAAATTTCAAGTGTTTAGTTATTTGTAGAATTTCAAATGCATGGTGGAAGATTAAAGAACAAAATATGTAAGAGGAAGTATTTCCTAAATGAATTTACCATCTTCTTGAAGAATCACAAAATCAAAGGTGATCTCAATGCCAATATACATCACAATAGAATGGTTTTCTTGAATGCGAGGATATAAATATTTACGAAATAGATAGAGCTCTTATTTAGAAGAGTGTGTCTTATTATTATTGGGTAATCAGTTGTAAGCTTTGGTGATGCATAAGGTTGCATGTTACAACAATGTGCAAACATTCAATGAACTATGTGTCTGCACATGAAATGGCTCTGATACCCACATAGAATGGCTTTGATACAGATGAATGAGAGCTTCTTAGCTCTTTACAATGGGATCTACCTTTTTGGTCCATTTCACAAATGCTATGTGCTTGTTTGTATAGAGATATTAAAAACACATAGTTGAGAGAATCAAAGAGCATACTTTTGTTGTAAGTAATTTTCACAAATAGGTGGCCTCAATAAAGTGCATGATTGACTAGTTCACTTTATATTTTATTCATAATTAACATATACAAAGTGTCTGACAAGCATTTGGCCATTCACATAGACACTAATGGTAACACTATATGAAAAGAGAATGAGACTGTGAAGAAACCAAAGTAACAAGGAACAAGTGATTGGAAAAACAAATATTCATTATCGTTGTATAGGTAAGATTTGTCAACGAGTAAAATGGAAATATCTTTAGAACATGTCTACATCATTGCACTTTCCAAAGATAAGACAATATAAGTCTATGAAATATCATCTTGAGGCATCTTCTATTGAGCTTTATATCTCAACAAGTAAAAAATAATTATATGTTTTTTTAATCTTTTTTTCACATACTTGGGTTTGTTTACAAGCTCGTACACGTAGTGAAACTATATATATATATATATATATATATATATATATATATATATATATATATATATATATATATATATATATATATATATGTGTGTGTGTGTGTGTGTAATTTATTATTTAATTTTATATTTTCCATCACATATAATCCCATGCAAGTTTGTATGAATAGTGAAGAAGATACCAAAGGAGTAGGCAATAGATCCGTTTTCTCATCAAATGGCCGAAGTCTTATGTGTCTTGTCTTTTGGATGATGGAGTATCCTTCTATCTATCTACGGGTGTAAATTGAAACACACCAAAAATAAGGAACACTATGTCAACAGAGTGAGAATGTATGAAGATAAGTACCCTTTTTGTTTTGTTCTTATTGGTTTGGATACTATTGAAAATGTTATACAGAAGTACTCAAGATTATTACAAATTATGCCATATTTTATTACTTTTAATCCTCTTGTTGTAGTTCCTTTTGTTTGGTCAATAGTTCACATGTCGATGAGATGATAGTTGGTATTTAAAAATGCTTTTTTTGTTCATGTTTTGTAGGTGGGTTGGTTTGGCATTGGTCTGTTGAGGCATGAGTCTTGTGTTCAACCTTCGGATTGGACATGTAATCGCTTTAGCCAGTTGAAACCATTTGTAATTTTATCTAACCCATTTTTTATAGGATATGAGGAATCACGTGAATATTATGCCCATTCACATGTATAGTTGTACTTTCAAAGCTAAAGTCGAGAGAGTAAGTGCCTATCGAACTTCCATTAAAAAAAAAAAACTTTTTTTTATAAGTTTTTTTTAGGGAGTTCAAACGTACAAACTACTCTCTACATATAATGAAAATCTCAAAGAGCAAACACACACATCCAAATGACTCTTTTTATCCTCCACATCACCGATTGAGAATACTTAAAACATTTTGCTTAGAGTTCAAACATTTTGCTTAGAGTTCAAAGGGTTACCACAACACTATTTCCCCTTGTATGTATGTATATATATATATATATATATATATATATATATATATATATATATATATATATATATATATATATATATATATATATATGTGTGTGTGTGTGTGTGTGTGTTACATGCCCACAGCCGCACACAAAAGCATATAATTATATGTAAAGCGTTGACTATGAAACAAAATCCAAATCTTTGTGGATAAAAGTCAAAGTCAATGAGCCAATGGGCTTTGAGCCTTCGAAGAAAAAAACATTGCAGAACGCCGTTGTCAACGAAATACTATTTTATTATCAAAGAAATAGTTTTATTTTATTTAAAAAACTCGAAATGTTTGCCAGTGCTTTCGTGTTCACATGTTGGAAGAGGTGTTGAGACGTCTTCTGAAGATGTGAGATGATGTGTCTCATTCTCTGTCTTTTTCTTTTCTATGACTTTTTTTTGTCTTATTCCTTGTTTTTTTTTCATGCCTTCACCTGTCTTTAAAAATAAAAATCCATTGACTTTGATTGGCTCATTTTTGGTGTTGACAATCCACTATTAGAGATAGCGATCCTCATTCCTTCTAGAATAGCCTTGGGACTTCATGAATGTATCAACCTTTTGATACCAATGTCTAGGTGACTGCAAGTCCATAGAAGTGTCAAAAGAAAAGAGATAAGGAAGACACACTCTCACATACAAAGAGAGGAGCACAGAGTGATTGGCGCAAGGAAGAATGATCTTTTTATATTACATAAAGAGAATATACAAGAATGACCTAATAAACAAAAATACAACCACTACAATATATAAAGAACAACACATAAAGAAAACCCTAATGTCTGTGAATGAGTGAGTTGATAAGAAACAAGTTACCTTCACTCTCGGTAGATAAATCTGGTAAGCTTACTAAAAGTATCCCTGACATATATTGGCGTAACCGCTATACATGTCTGAAAAAATGAAAAGTAATCTATGTCATCCTTGATCATCACATGTTTAGCTTGATATCTCAACACTCCCCCTTAAGCTCAACATCATGTCTTGTAATCCAAGCATTGAAACTTCACAATTTTCTTGTACATAGTAGCATTTTCTAGTGCTTCACTTGATGTAGTATCCAACTTGAAATTTTGATCTAATGGCATAGACTTATAATTAGCCATACCATACTTTTCAAGACCTTTTATGTCAAATTCCTGCGTAAGGAGTTGCTTTACCTCTTTAATGCTTTCTTCATTATCACTAGCTACAATCAAGTTATCAACATTAATAGCCACAATCATGATGCCATCATTCCTTGTGTAGGATGAGTGATCTGCATCATACATAGAAAATCCAATGGAGGTTAAATAATCTACATTCCTTGCATTCCAATCACGACGGGCTTGTTTAAGCCCATACAAAGCCTATTTCAATATGCAAACATATTCTAGATGCTTTGAATCCTCATATCCTTGTGGTTGGTCCATGTATACTTCTTCTTGCAACTCACCATGTAAGAAAGCATTCCTTCACATCCATATGATGCAAAATGGACATATTAATCATCAATCACACTAGCGACTCATGCTTGCTTTGGAATGTTGTGGGGGAGTGCTACACTCTTGGAGATGGTAAAGTTTATGTGTATGGTCATACACTTGGAGGCCTCATTTAATCTTGTAGGAGGTTACTTTGGAGATCTTGCCCTAGCTCTTCATGGTGAGACCACCCATTTGTGAAACTTGCATACAAAAAACTCATACTCTTTGCTCTCTATTTTCTATATTTTTTTGTAGCTCTACATGTAGCTCTACAGAGATAGATAGAGAGTGGCATTGAGATGTCATCCAAAAAAAAATGGCATGCTAGCAAGAGCTCGGAGGCTTCCCTTCACCAAGCATTTTCTTGCCTTTAACCTCTCAGGCCACAACCAAACTCGAGTACCATGTCAAGAGGGAGATGAAAGATGGAAGAAAAAGCCCTTGGCGGCATTAAAATCACATAAAATAAGGGGAAGACCACAAATAAGAATAATATTCTTGTTGTTATTATTATTTTATAAAAGATACTGTGCAAGAATTATTTGTTACAACATCAAAATTATTATGCAATATATAGAGAATAGTACATGAAGAAATCATACTAACAATTAATATCTGATATAGAAAAGTAAGTCTTCGATAACTTTTTATACACAAGATATGTGACTAAGGCTCAACGAAAATATCAAATTGAATAAATATAAATTATCATCTTCGAGGATCATGTGTTGAGTTTAGTACTTCAACATGTATGAAATTATGACATACCTATTTAATTGTTTTCAATATACTTGGACTTATTTACAAGTTGACGTAGGTTCATGAACTAGGAAGGGAAATCCATAAGTTAATTTACTTGAATAAGTGTATATAAGTGTGTGGAAATTTGTATAAGTGTTGACAATGATAGCAAGTGGGTAGACAATGTACCCATTTTCCCATCAAATGTCTAAAGTTCTTAGTTGTGTTGCTTTTGCATAGATGGAAAGGATATTCCTATCATTTTACTAGTGAAGCCCAAAGGAAAATAACATTGAGGAAAATTATGCAACACACAACAAAAATGTATAAACATAATGGTTTTTTTGTGTCTTATTCTTGGTTTTTGATATTTTGTATCTTGTTCTTGGTCTTTTTCAATTGTATATAAATGTGTGGAAATTTATACTAGTAGTAATGATAGGAAATAGGAGACAATGTCTCCATTTTCTCATCAAAACACCAAAATCGTAGTTTTGATATCTTCTAAATATGGAATGTATCCTCCTATCATTCTCTAGCTATGGACTAAAGTAAATTTAGATTAAGTTATATTATGCAACACATAATGAGAATATACAATGATAATAACCTTTTGTATCTTGTCCTTGGTCTTGGGTATCGTTGAGAATGTTTTACTAAAATATTCTAAAATTAAAAAAATCATGCCATGTTTTTTTGTTAATCTCATTATCTTGTTGTATTTTTTTTCCTTTTGTCTTATTTAAGAAGGTTGCACATATTGGAGAAGTGGAAGTTGAGATTCAAACATGTATTTTCTAAAAGGAGAGATTTGATGATTACATAATCGTTTATACTTAAGACTCACACATGCACAAAAAATAAGGGAAAAAAAGATAATTGTTGTTGTTAAAGCACACCAAACCATTTTCAAAGTCTCCATGAAAAAGAGTCAAAGTGGTTAAACCAATGGGTGTTGAATCTTTTACAAAAAATATTGTAGAATGCCAATTTCAACACCTATACTTAGATGTTCAATGCCATATCATGATGTAAATAATCCTTCTCACTCTCTACCTTTATTTCTTTATGTCTTATTGTCTCTTAAAATAAGAATATGTGGACATTCCTTGGCTAAGATAAAATTACAGCATATACTTTAAAATACATGGAAATAAAGCATCTATGGAAATAAATCATATGCTTTTTAAAGATAACTACATTAGGTCTCGAATAGGCCAAAATTAATAAATAATCTTAAAGACAGCCACATATAAAGTCTCAACTAGGCCAAGGTCAACAGAAAGTGATAGTTGGAATTCCAGATCCTTTAGGAGCACCTCTCAAAAGAAAGTGAATTAACTATCCTTCTTAGCAAGAAGCTTGTTAGCTAAGCTTCATATAAGAATTTAAAAAGTGATATAATCTCTAAATATTTTACACATCAAGGAATGGTTTGAAGCTTGACCAAGAGCTTCGACTGGGTGACATTTAGGTTACAAGAGACTTTCTAGCTTGAAGGTTCTTCTATCAAACTCTTAACTCTTATTTTTTCACATTGCATTTGCAAATTATTTTTCTAAAGAAATGTCAATTCATATACATTAAAGAGAATATACTAGTGTACATTCTTCCCTCCTTATCTCTCTATAAAATAATATAGACTCATAACATGTGAAACATATAAATCTCATTATGTTCTATCCATCTATGTGAAAGTATAGCTACGTCACATCAAGCACCACCCTAGTATCCTTGGTCAAACATATACACATCATCATTTGCTAAAAAATACTCTTTTCTTTGTCCCACCATTCAAATAAAAGTATGTGGCATGATTTAGACAAGCAAATCTTCATCTACCTATCATACAAAATAATGAAAAGATTCTACTTCTCCTTTTTTATTTCAACCACATGTTGATTTTAGCCCTTACATGAACAAGTAAATGGTTTTGTCCTTTTGACATTGAAGTGAGGTAAGAAAAGAAAAGCACATTTTCTAAAATCAGGTTAGAGTTCATGGGATAAGCTTTTTGAGCAATTTTTAAAATGCTTCTGTAACAATAGAATATATGGAGAATATGATGATTCAAAACCATGAAAAAATTGGGAGAGGTGGGAATATAACACACGAGCTAAATCTTTTGTGAATATCATGATGGAAAAGATAATAAAAAATAGTTCTAATGCCATAGAAAAACACAAGATATATGATGATGTCCTTGATCTCGCATCATGGGAAATTGCCAAAGCTAGAAAACTAGGGTTGAGTACCCTAGAGTGCCCAAAATGAAAAGAAAAACAAACACAAGTAGAGATGCGGTCCCTTTTCTTTTCATGCTCCTTATGTGTATCATGGCATGAAAAGAATTTGAAATATAGATGCTCCTTGAACAAGGTATTAGATCTAGTTCATCCTTAGCAAGTTAGTTCTTTAGTGGAATGGAGTTCAAAGCAAAAGGGAAGATACAAAACATGTATAATTTCTCTTTGTTGGAAGTGTTAAACACATTGGACCCTAGATTGAAGGTCTCAAATTGGATACCCATAGATATATCTCATGCTAATCCATCAAAGTGAGGGATAAAATGAGCCCCCCCGAGTCTGTGAGTTGATCTTTTAAATTTCAAGCTCAACAAAAAAGTGGGTCAAAAGCTGCAAACTTTCAAAAGAAAAATCAACTCTTTTTTTTGTCATCTTCTCATGTGAACTCCAAAAACCACTTAATTCAAGGACATGTAATTCGAGGGCACATAATTGGAGGATTTTTTAGGATTCTAAGTATTCGTGTATGGTCCAACATTGTTAATTTAAATAGGTGACATGTTCCACTCTCTTGAGAGGGGCATAGGTTCAAGTCCTATTGGTTGTGTTCATAGGGCACTCCTCATCATATGATATGATGAGATGTTAAACAGGCTCCTTTCAAGGAATCGTTCATCTTCGAGTGCTCTCGATGAACAATGTCAATAATGGCAAGGGCCATGCTCATTATAGCAAAATCTACTTTAATTGAAACTAGTCTCTTCATTTGACCTTAGGAGCATCCCTACCCACTTTTTACATTTTGCAAACCTATCCTTCATTCCTAGTAAATGCTAGGCATTCTACCTCTCCTTATGTGGGATTTGAAAGACCCCATGGCTACTATGTTATTCTTTCAATTAATTCAAACTATCAAAAAGAGAATCACATCACAAGATCAAATTCCTTAAGAAAGTGTGAAGAAAAAATTTGCGTAAATATACATCAACATGTTGCCTTGCTTCATGGCATAGAAAATGAAGTGTTTCTTGGAGCTCATAGGAATAGCACATGGATCCATTTTTGAATGACCGGATGTCTCTTTTCGGGTGATCCAAAAAGTGTAGTGCGTGCACATGATGATCCGGTGACTTGATTTTAGGTGACCTTAACGAACATTCGATCATCGGATTTAGGGATGTATGGTAATATGGCCACTAGATTTCAGGTGGATTTATCAAATTTATACTCATCAAAATTATATGCATATAAACAAAAATAAAAAGCAAAATTAAAAATAAATCGCAAAGAAATAAACACAGGTATTGTAGTTTTCTGCAAAAATCATTGAATTAGACAAAAATTTTGATAGTTTTTTGCAAAAATTATTGAATTAGACAAAAAAATTGACTTTTATTTTTTATAGTTATATAAGAACATGAACTTTATTTTTTTTAAAAGAGAAAGTTTGGCTGAAGCGTAATTTCCCAGGGCTTGAATATATTGAAAAAACAACTCTACAAGTGAAGGGCATAGTACCCATGGGACTCCCCATATCTGACAAAATAGGAGTTAGACTATTGAAGTATCACAAGAAAAGGAGTGCTTCAAAGATTTAATTTCAACGGCCCGAAGCATTACAAGGGTAGACTTGCCACATTGACCTTCCCCTCGCCTCCTATAAGAGAACATAAAAATATGAAATTGATAAGACCGTCGTCCCACTCCATTATGTAAACTTTATGTATAAAACTAATAATAAAAAAGTAGATGCCTAATTTTGCTCAAGAGCATGAGTCCGATGGCCTCACTGCTTTTGATGACCAGCACTACTCCGTTGGCTTCACTTTTTGATGACCAGCACTACTCCGTTGGCGGCACCGCCTTTGGATCACCCAAAAAGTGGATTTTCACGAGGAAGACGGTGTAATAGCTTCATGTGCGACTCTTACAAGAGCGAGGGAGCTAGAAACACCGTCCACGACAGAGAGATCGTGTGTCACCGCCAACATAAGACAGGTAGAGACGTTCATGAATCGTTAGTCTAGGCCGGTAATGCTGCTGCTTTGCATTGGGGTCCCAAACGACAGCGTCAGGCTGACCTGAACGCGGCATCAGGAAGCTAGGCACTGTGCCCACATAATGGATTATTTTCCTGTGCTCCCTCAACTCGGCAACTTGAGATCGCTTTTCAATTTATCTTTCCATTCCGTGCCTCTTCGTCAAAGGACTGGGCAACTTGACCAGCACTTTTCGGCTCGTCTTTGCATTCCATTAGGATCAACCGTCGTTAGCCCAATGGCAATCTCTACTCCTGCGTGAAGCTGTTTATCCTCTTTTGCGCTTGGAACCGCTGACTTCGATCGTGTGTATCTCTTCACGCAGCTCTGATGTCGTTCAGGGACCTCTATGCATTTGTGACACCAGGTTGCCATCTACAGAGCTGGGCCTTTCACTCTATCCGAAGTTCTGGTTTCTGGAATTTCAAAACAGAATCTTGTATGGATTCATCAGGACGTCATTTTTGCAAGCCTTCTTCATGTAGGAGATAATAGCGTGCGCTTAATATGTCTCACACGATCTCCGATCTTTTATCGCAGTTGCGAGTCCAACTGGCCGAGACTGCATGCACAGCGAAAGATGTGCTCATTGAGAAGGAAAGCTTTGCTCAGCTCTCTTCGTATCTCCGTAAGCTTGATTCTTTTCTGAATGAAATTCAGCTCAAAAGCTCTATAAATGATTCACATACATTGAAGACCATATTGGAGTCCCTTGTAACAAAAATCAGGAATCTCGATGACCTGGTCAACATATGCCGCACAAAGAGCAAATTTTATCTGTTCATCAATTGCAGATCGATTCTGAAGAAGTTGCAGCAGATTACCAATGATATTGGTAGGAACTTGAGCCTTATTTCTGTATCGCATATGGAGATCTTTAAAGATTCCAAGGAGAGTATCATGCGTATTTTTCAGGAAATGCAGGATTTAAAATTCAAAACAAATTTGGTTTCAGATGAGGTTGCTGGAAAGATTGAAATCGGCCTGCAGGAAAACAAGGAAAGCAGCAGTTACTCTAATGAATTGTTATTTCAAATTGCCAAGGCCATTGGTATTGAACTCAGTCCTTCCCTCCTGAAAACAGAGTTAGAACAGCTCAAGAAAGACCAAAAGACTGCAGAACTACAGAGAAATATGGCTGAGGCTCTGCAAATAGAGCGAGTAGCAGCACTTTTGAGTTGGGCCGATGACGCACGCCCTTTGGAAGAAAGAGAAAAACAATATCAAGTGAGAAGAGTCTCCCTCGGTGCACATCCCATTCTACCTTTGAAGTCATTTTGTTGCCCAATAACACAAGAAGTCATGGAAGATCCAGTGGAGATTGCATCTGGACACACTTATGAAAGGGCTGCTATTCAAAAATGGTTTGCAGATGGACATACTACCTGTCCTGTGAGCTTCATAACTGTATCCAACTTTGAACTGAGACACAACAAAGTTCTCAAACGATCTATAGATGAGTGGAGAGAAAGAAACTTCATGATCCAATTGACGAGTATGAGAAATAAGCTTGCTAGTGAAGATGAAATGACCATCCTTGCTACTTTAGAGGAGCTTCATGGTATGTGTGAATTGAGGTTGATTCATCGACATTGGGTTGCAGCTGAGGGCATTCTGCCCATACTTGTCAAATTATTGAAATCCAGTGGAAGGAATATAAGAAAGAAGGCTTTCTCAACCTTAATCATGATAATCAATGGGAATCTTGAACTCAAGGTAACAGAGGGTTCTGCAATAAGATGCTTGTGTGTTTAAATGCTCTCATTCCCTCGTTAATGAGATTCAAAGTGGCATTCTACACAGGAGAGGGCATGTGAAGAGGGCGTTATCGAATTATCCATGTGTGCATTAGCTCGTGATGTGTCAGAGTCAAGACAGGCTGTGAACCTTCTATTGCAGCTATCCTTTGAACAAAGCTTATGTAGACAGCTGACCAAAGCCCATGGATGCATATTTCTTCTGGCAGCATTAACAAAGTGTGAAGTACCGAAGGTTGCTGAAGATGCAAAGGCTGTCCTCGAAAATATATCTAAAATCAATGAAGAGAATGCGGTTCTTATGGCTGAAGCTGGCTACTTTGGGCCACTAGTACAACATTTAAATGAAGGTTAGTGTAATTGAAAGTTGTTTCTTGATGTATTATACTAAGGTTGGAGCAGATTTAGGCACTAAATGAGCCTTGCATGAGGGGAAGGGGAGGGTGACACCCTTATTAGACACTTTGTCAAAGCACAATGAGGGCGAAGTGGGTTGGGAGAGAGGGGTGGAGCTCTTGGTAGCGAGTTTCTATAAGCATAGTGGCTTCATAAAACTGATTCCCATCTAAATTAGACACCATATTTAACTCTGTGCTACCACTGAGGGGATGGGTTAACATTGGTTTACCCGATGATCTTAATTAAAAGATTTCCTTGGTATTCTTAGAGACACTTGGCTTTCCCATAAAAAAGAATGTTAATCAATGTACATTGAAGGCCAAAGTCATCCCATGAGGAATCACATGCTTATGTCTCCATCTTCTATTCATCAAGGAAAGACAATGGTACAATGTAGAATCGAATATAATAAAAGACTGATGTCAAAGGTGTATAAGGTTAACATATGGGGACATAACTTTAAGGGTTTCTATATGCTCATGGTGATTATTCATACAGTACAAAAATGCATGAGACTAGCTAACTGCACCTCTGGTATTGGACTAATGGCCCCTTGATGATTGCTGATGAAGACCTCTCATTTTGTGGGTGAGTACGTAGAATGGATGATGGATCTCCATCAACGTGCACAATGAGATCTTTCTTAAAACCTGCCTCATTGTCATGTGACTACATCCTCTTATTGTCGTTCTTCTCTTCTCTCTCGCTCTCTCTCTCACCACACACCCCCCCCCCCCCCCCCCCCCCCCCCCCCCAAAAAAAAAAAAAAAAAAAAAAAAAAAAAAAAAAAAAAAAAAACGGCCCCTCGGGGGATCCACCCACTTCATAATCCATGTGAGTACTCACATGAGTGCCACTTCACACTTATGTGATTTCCAGACAAAAGGTTATGGGGAGCTTTACATCCACCCCCTTCATACTATAACATTTCTTTCCCCTAAAGTCTATTTTTGTTTTAAAAAATATTGTTAGAAGTCTTTTGAGAAAGAGAATGCAATAGCCATTTTTGCTAAACCTCATGTACATCCTATACTTGGTTATCATTTTGGTGCGGCATTTCCTCCCTAATCTTCCCCTTAAGAAACCTCTTAGGAAGATGAAATAATATTGGGAAACCATCTCTGTAATAAAATTGGGAAACATTTCTCTATTAAAATTGGGATCCATTTTTGTAGTAAAATTTGGAAACTGTCTGTGTAAAATGTTTACCCTCTTCCATGTAGTACTATGTTGGTAAAATGTTCACCCTCTTTTGTGTAGCACTATCTTGTTTTCTATTGTATAAGTGCGTTTTAGTCCACTTTTCTCATGTGTGTGGAATAGATAGATATAAACTCTATAATCTTTTTATGTGGAATAACATTATCATATTTACATGATTTTCTTTAAGTGACCTACTTGAAAAACTAGATGTATTTGATTATCTTCTAGAAGTTGGAGTCGACAAGCCATCTTACCTAGCTTCTTAAGTATTTTAAATGGTCCACAACAACTAGGAGATAGGTTTGGATAGAGTACCCTTTTGAAGGTTTGTAGACTTACAACGAACTCTTAAGATAAACTTGTTCTCCTACCTCAAAGTTTAATCTTCTTTTTAGAGGATCAACATATGCTTAGACACTACCTTGAGCCTTCCTAATGCTTTCCTTTTCAAGTCTAAGCATATCGTTCATGTCTTTCGAGAAGTCCTTTGGAATCCTATAAAGAAGTCCTTTGCAATCCTACTACATAAGGATCTCTTGGCTGATCTCTTGGTTGAGATCTGCCGTCAACATAAATGGGTTTATGGCTAGAGGACTAGTTCTTGGACCTTCTGACGTTGCAATCCTACTAGAGGAGATCTTGGTGGAGATCCATACATCAATGTAAATGGAATTTGTCTGGTGGAATTGTTATTGGCTCTATTATATGCAAATTCTACTAGATGTAAGTGCTCTTCAAAGTTACTTTGCTGTTCATTCACATATGCTCACAACATATCTTCTAAGATTTGGTTAATACTTTTTGCTTGCTGATCCATTTGTGGATGCTTGATTGTACTCAGACCAAGTTTTCTATTTGACCTTTTGAATGCAACTCTCCAAAAATGACTCTTGAACTACCTATCCTTGTCTGAAACAATGCCCAAAGGATAAACCATAGAGTCGATATAGATTGTCTGCAAAAAACGTAGCCAATTTTGGGGTCTTCGTTGTAGTATATGTTGGAATAATATGAGCCATCTGTAAGAAAAAATAGCACAATGGAATAGACCAATAGACAGAGTTAAGAAAAAAAACGTAGACAACGATCGACGCAGACTGAGAGAGAGAGAACTCAAATTCTGAAATTGCCAAGAGTAATGAAGCTACAAAGACGGTGTTGTCAACCCGTGCGCTCCCAATGTGCAGCTTATATGGAGATCTAGACAGAAGCTACATGAAGGGCTTACTAGTGCACAATGATGCTATGTAAAGCTACACATGGGCCATGCTTATATAGCTTTTACAATGGGAATCGGTATAGATAAACGTAGTCAAGAGAGACAAAATAGTCGGCAAAATATACATCTCCACAACTAGAAGTCCTACTGTCTCGGCCCTATGGACCGGGGGGATATGGGCTCATAAAGATCATCTATTACCATCAACGATCACACATAGACCTCATCTAACTTAGAAGTTAGGGTTCCACAAATGCTCGGACTCTCACAGTAGCTTCTCCTCATAATGGAGGCCTTACAACTTAGAGCACTATGGATCATTTGTGGTCACTTGAGGGTGGAGTATTGAGTATATCTAACACCATCATGGTTAACCTATCCATAATTACACGAACTCAATTGTGCTCCCTATGAGTTTTGGGTATCCTATTATAAAGTCCATGGAGATTTTCTCCCATTTCCCATTACTACTTAGGGACATCAAAAGAATGGGGAAGCCCCCTAGTTCAAAACCTTTTGACTTCATTGATTTAGCATTTGTGCAGTAAAGCCATAATCTAGGATGTTTTTATGAAGTCTAGGTTAGTAAAACTACCTTTTAATCAGATCATATGTCTGTTTAATTTGGGTGCCCTACACTAGGGATGTCAGGACACTCATATAAGACTTGAAGTCTCATCTTCAGATCTTTGGAGCACGCACCTTTCCTTTATATATTAAGTATCCATCATGGATATTATACCTCTTCCACTTGAGTCCTCTTTTCGCATAGGTTGAGTGCTCTATCCTTTATGAAGAAGTGTCTAGATTTCCTTTCTTAATGGTTTCCAATATGTTGGAATATGTAGTGTTACTCCCTCATCTTCCTCTAATAGGCTCTAAGGAACTCTTGTGGGGTGCGAAACTAAACAAATGGCTCTATGGAAAGTAAAGAATAAATGTACATACACCCAACCTGGATGAGTCCCGTGAAATACTGTTCACTGCACTTGCCCGAAACAGGATTGAGAATTCCCTAAAAAATTCTCAAAAGAAACTTGCACAATCCTTGCAGAGCTCTAATCTCATAAAAGCTAAGTTAATGAGAGAATACAGAGAACAAAGCACATATTCCTAGGCAAGACAAAGGGTATTTTCTTTTGACAGAAATAATAGAGAACTGTTAGCAAATAGGAGTTGTATTAATATGGCTGTTAGATTACACGATTACTGTGGATGCATATTTTCATATCAGAGTCTGTATTTATTTTTTGTATCCACTTCTTTCTTTTTGCTTTTTGCGTCTACATCCTCATAAGATCTCTTCTATCACACTCAATTTTTTAAGTCTACAATGATTCATCTCTCCAATTGCTTCATTTACCACAACTTTTTATCAACCTCATACTTGCCTTCAAATTATAGACGGAAAAACAAAGATAAAGAGACTAAACAAAACTAATAAGAAGTAAATTAAAATATTGCCTCTGTGACACTCGTGTGACACTTGGAAGAAAGAAAGAAAGAAAGAAAGAAAGAAAGAAAGAAAGAAAGAAAGTGTTTTTACATCTATTAGGAGGCCGAACTCGGCCTATGAGACAAATCAATGTACATGGGTGTGTCTTTTGTCAATTGGGAAAGATAAAAGTGCTGAAAAAATTGGTAAAGCTGATATAAATCTCCGTAGTATGCATGTGGAGATGCCATAAAAGTTTGGGGGGTGTATGGAGTGCTATATCTATGATAGTCTATATGCAAAAGGGTATCTATATGCAAAAGGGTAATACAAGCATGAGAATGCATCTGAGCGACTATTAGCTCCATCCTGTACTACTGGAGCTGAGGGGCGGAGGGTTGTTGTACCTCGCAGAACAAAGACATCAGTGAGGTTACTTTGTCTCCCTCCTTTCTTTGGTTGCTTCGGTGCGCTCGAGGACATCTCGTCTTGTCCTCTTGTAATCTCGTAGTACGAGATCTTGTCGAGTTATTTCTTGTATCTAGTTCATCTCCCTGAAGAGAATTCTTGTAATCTTGATATCTTGTTTCATACTTACGATCCCGGATTGTGGGATTTCATATATCATCTCTAGTGGAGTTATCCATACCTATCAGTCCCCGGTTGTGGGACATCTTGTATCAATTACATATTCTTTGTCATCTCCCCTACGTGGGTGTTTTTGTAATGAGAAGTATATTTTCGAAATCTTGTCTAGTGTAGTCAGAGAGCACAATCTAGTGCTCCCCTGACATTTTGGCAAGACTATCTTCATCAAGACGAGGCACCATGGATTCCCTATGCAAGGAGATTCAATCTACCATAAAGGACTTGATCGAACATGTCCAAGAGATGAAAAGATTGCTACGACAAGATGATCGATCAGTTTCAAGCTATGCCTTGAATATCAAGATGTTGTTTCGTGGAACTACATATCAAGAAGACTACATGGTTAATCAGTTTCGAAGTGGCCTCAATCCTGAAGTCAAATATCTCTTGCTATCCATGCCTCAAGCAAATACCTTGGAGTTGGAGGATGTTATCAATCAAGAAGCTCAATGTGAGAATGAATTATTCAAAGAAAGCCAAGTCCAAAAGCTAGAAGTGTTGAATAATCAAGACACTATTCCTCAAAAATTCGAATCAAGAACTTTTGAAGGCCAAGAAGTCATTACGAATGATATGGAGCATACAAATTATGAAGATGACAAGAAGATAAATAAGGAGGAGTTCATGTTCTATCAAGTAGGTGCGCTTACTCAAGGCACTCCATCAAAGATCTTGGAAATACTACAATGCACCACTAAAAGCTCAAAGGACCTATCTTGTGACAAAGCTAAGGAAGCTCAAGGGAGACCCAGTCCTTCACCACCTTTCAAGATTAAGGATCATGAAGAATTCGAGGTTGATCATGTCTTAGATTCAAGAATCTCTCAAGGACGATTGGAATACTTTAGTCATTCGAAAGGGTATGACATCAGTGATCGTACTTCGGAACTTACTGAAAATCTTCAGAGAGCAAAAATCAGGGTTCGTGAATTCCATAAGAAGAATCCAATGAAACCCAAGCTAGAGAACATGGCCGCTCCTCGTGGAACTCGTCGCTTGAGGGGGAGGTGATGTCATGGATACAGAGAAAACCATCCTGAACCTCTAATTCCATGTCACTTTCTATATCTAGCTCAAAGGACCTATCTTGTGACAAAGCTAAGGAAGCTCAAGGGAGACCCAGTCCTTCACCACCTTTCAAGATTAAGGATCATGAAGAATTCGAGGTTGATCATCTTAGATTCAAGAATCTCTCAAGGACGATTGGATTACTTTAGTCATTCGAAAGGGTATGATGTCAGTGATCATACTTGGAAACTTACGGAAAATCTTCAGAGAACAAAAATCAAGGTTCGTGAATTCATAAGAAGAATCCAATGAAACCCAAGCTAGAGAACATGGCCGCTCCTCGTGGAACTCGTCGCTTGAGTGGGAGGTGATGTCATGGACACGAAGAAAACCAGCTTGAAGCTCTAATTTCATGTCACTTTATATATCTCATTATTGGATCAGATTTTGGGGAAACCAATGCGTCCATTTGTTCGGAACGTGCCCAAACCCCAAGATCGACTGTCTATTTGCTGAATTCTGACACCTGGAGGTCTTGTTTCGAGTTGATGACATCATCGATGACATCATCAACTCGTAACCACCCTTGAACTGCCCTTGAAAACTTATAAGGAGGGGTTGGTCACATTCATTCTCAGTCTTGGCAATGCCAGTCGTGATCACCAAGTAAGTACTTTTCAAGTTCCAGTTCCGGTTCTATTTGCTGAATTCTGACACCCGGAGGTCTTATTTCAGTTGATGATATCATCAATGACATCATCAAATCGTAACCGCCCTTGAAAACCTATATAAGGAGGGGTTGGTCACATTCATTCTCAGTCTTGCCAATGCCAGTCGTGATCACTAAGTAAGTACTTTCCAAGTTCCAGTTCCAGTTCTTGTCTTGTTCCTTGTTCTAGTCTTGTCTAGTCTTGTATCTTGGACATCTCGTCTTGTCCTCTTGTAATCTCGTAGTACGAGATCTTGTCGAGTTATTTCTTGTATCTAGTTCATCTCTCTGAAGAGAATTCTTGTAATCCTGATATCTTGTTTCATATTTACGATCCCAGATTGTGGGATTTCATATATCATCTCTAGTGGAGTTATCCATACCTATTAGTCCGGAGTTGTGGGACATCTTGTATCAATTACATATTCTTGTATCATTTCCCCTACGTGGGTGTTTTTGTAACCAGAAGTATATTTTCGAAAATCTTGTCTAGTGTAGTCAGAGAGCACAATCTAGTGCTCCCCTGACAAAAGGGGCAAGGCAAGCTCGTGAATGTGACTTCGAGGTAGACATAGGAAGTGACCACTTCTATATGTTTGCCGGAAGCGGTGAATCTTGCTGCATTCCTCACCATGGGGGAGGTGTGGAAGATCATCAACTTGATCTTGCCAAGGTTTATTGTCAAGCCCCTCTGTGTACAAAACTCATCCACGGTAGCTAGGTGGCACAGTGCATTGTAATCCCTCGGGTGACTCTAAAATCAATACAATTGAATTGGCATATAATTAAATGTGGACATGTGAACTTGCGAGGTTTGCACCCTCTCCTCCAACTCGGAGACTGTAGACCTCAATCTCGTCGATGTAGAGACCAAATAGAGTGGGGGAGATTGGGTAGCCTTGCTTAACACCGACGATGCTAGCAATGGCCTCAAAAAACCCTCCTGGGCACTGGACCCTCCTAGTCACCTTCACAGAGTGCATAGATGGCCCAAATCATAACTCATGGTACTCCCAAGCTCTGGGGGCATCGGAAGAGCCTCTCTCGTGGCACAATATCAAAAGCTTTGCGGAAGTCCACATAGCAGCAATATAATCTCTTCTTCCACATGTTTTCAACGAGGCAGCGCATAATGAAGATGTGATCAATAGTGGAGAAAGCCCATCGAAAACTTGCCTGCCCTCGTGCATGTAGCCCCTCATTCTTTGCATATGAGCGGAGCTCTGCCTCGAGTATGGCCCTGTATAGTTTGGCTATGGTGTGGCCAATCATGATGGTCGTGTAGTTCCCTGGGTCCAAGGTGTCACCAAATTTGTGGATAGGCACAATCGTGTGCCTAGTCCACTCCTCTGGGAAGCCCTCCCCTATAGCCAGGTTGAAGACATGTGCAATCAACGGGGCTATAGTTGATGTTGCGTAGATGAGATGCTCGCTCTTCAATCCGTGTGGTATGTCAAACGTCCATGTTGTAGTCATCCTATGGCCCTCTCAACCATCTTTGCTTTGAAGAGAGAACTAGTAGGGTGAGGCTCATGTGGCTGGGTAATGGGAGGCTGTCGAGGTACCTCATATAATCTCTTAGGCTTCAACATATCATGCCATGTATGTGGGTCCTCAATAGGTGTGGTCGGGCATGGCTCTCATAGGGTACACCATGCTGCAGCACTGTCCATACTCATAAAGAGGCAGTATAGTTCAAGCTCCTGTGTGTCAACGACTTTAGGGTCGGGAAGATGGCGCGGGCGGAAGGTGGCAGGGGTGCACATTAGGGTTTCGGGGTGGGGACGGAGGGCACAGGAGGTAGGGGGCAGGGCTGCGAGAGAGGCAGGGAGCGGGGCTGTGCAGGAGGCAGGGGGCGGGGCTGCGAGAGAGAGAGAGAGAGCTCGGTGGATTCAACTTAACAACAGTTAAGTGGATTAAGAACCCACAGAATCTGTATCTGTTTGCTATGTTGACTTATCCATTTCTGCAGCATAACACTGATGCTAGCTAATAGAATCCTTACCTTTGTCATTATATTGCTGTGCCTTGTTTTATTTGAGAAGGAAAATATTTTGTGAAGTTTTTTGTAAGCTTAGGCAAATATTGGCTCCCTGTTTCGCTTGAAAATAACTTTTTCCAGTTCTCTGAGATGAAGATTGTCCACTGCCTACTTTATACTTAAGCTCTTCCTGTAATGAACAAATTTGTAATTTTAGTTTGTGAATTCGGTTATGCATTTGTTGAAATTGTTTTGCGAGAAACAAAGCCTGATTTAGAAAGCTTGTTTCTAAAAAAGCTCATGAAGCTGGGTAAACAAGAAAGCAAATTTGCTTTTCATAGCCATTAAGCATTCCATACTGTAATCTACAAGTTTCTTTTGCAGTATTTTAACATCTGTTGTGACCATATACCAGCCTTCAAACTAACAATTTTCCATTAAATCTCTTAACTTATTTTCTAGCTCCTGCATACCTTTCAATCTTTCTTTCAAATTTCAGTAGTAAATTCTCTGGAATCATTGCATTATATCTCCCTCAAATCTTTTGTGTCTGTGTCATGAACATAGAATTCCTCTCCAACTTCCACCTTTTAATCTCATCGACATATGTATCCCATTGAAGCGGAATATCTTCTTACTGAGTTAGTTGTTCCTCTTGCTTTTTGGCATTGGTTACCAATTGCTGTATCTAGGACTGCAGTTGCTGAACTATTTCATCATATTTGGTATTTTCATGTAATCGTTTTTCTAAAATGTTATGGGCTTCTGTCAATTTTTGAATCCTTTGTAATATAAATAATTCTAAAGAATGTAAAGAATGAAGAATATTCTGTACATTTCTATTATTTAATATGTGCTGATTTTATCCGTTTTGTCTATGGACTTCCATCGGTTCTGTACTTTGTATTTTCCTTTTGACACATGACCTACCTGCTTAAACACCGGGCTCCACTTCCATATGCTCATTATGTAATACACTCTGAAATTGTTTACCCTGAAACTGTCCAGGTATATGGACTGAACAGTGATGAGCTAGTAGACGTTTTACGAGCATAATCGTATCTGCTTTATCAAAAAATGTCTACCCTGAAACTGTCCAGGTATAACTGTCCAGGTATAACTGGACTGGACAACAATGAGCTAGTAGACATTTTACGAGCATAATCATATCACGCTAACAAATGAAGTCCAATTTTTCCTTCTGCCTGGCCTTCTGATGAATCTCATACATCATTCTTTGATGTATTAAGCAGCATAATTAGCTTGTTTCCCTTGTTCGGCTGCATGTAATACGACATACTTTTCACGCAATACATAGTCTAATTTGATTAGTAAACAAAATCTTTCAAGAAACCAACGAACTCGTAACATCTTGTTGAAGTCACACCCCCTTAAGTATAGTAAAAATTGCCGTAGTCCTTCTGTTGAAGTAAATTCCTTTTATCATATCTATGTTAGACAGCTTTCCAAAGTGATTACCTTCAGCTTTGGAAATTTGAAAATAAATGCCTCAGTAAGATAATAAGACCCATATTAAATAATTACCTTCTAACCAGACCTTTTGTAAAATTTCTTCTTGCAAGTCGGATTGTGAGAAGGAATGAATCTTTGAATACCATTGGCGACCATAATCTTGCCTGTAAAATCTTTCTCTCTCCTGCATTGTGGGCATGTGCATCACATAAGATCATCCATTGTTCATCATCAGGAACACACCTTAGAATTTGATTGATACCCTTTCTATATATATCACGATCTATAATTCTGAAAGAAGAACTATTCCATGCTAACTTCTTTTTTGGACTCTTGTTATTTTTTCAGGTGACATACCTTTTTCCAGAAAATAAATCATTTACCAATTATTTGTTTTATCCATTATATTAGTTGAGAATAAATCTGCATATGGTAATTCATCCATCTGCTCCTCTAGAAGTTCTCCATTCTCCAAATGACTTAGATAATTTGCGATTGCATGTTCTTGTCCTAGTCCATGCACAAGCGAATATTCGAGTTCCAACATGAGTAATACCCATCTAGCAAACCGTTCTGACAAATGTGATTTCTTCACCGGAAACACCAGGGCTTGATGATCAATTGATTAACATGAATTATTACCTTGTTATCCAAAAGATAGTGCCGAAATTTTTGTAAGCCAAAAATCATTGCTAAAGTTTCTTCCTCTGTAATTGTATGATTGACTTCCGCCTTGTTTAATACTTGACTTGCATAATATATAGGCTTGTACAAGCCTTTGTCATATTCTTGCATTAGGAGTTCCCCCACAACTATCTATATGGTATGCATCTACAAACAAATGAACTGGCCATTCCCAATCAGGTGGCACCAAGTTTGGCGCAATTATTAGCATCTGTTTTAGCATGTCAAATGCTTTCTGCTGATCTTTTCCCCATACAAATGGTTGGTTTTTCGCGGTCAATTACTTTGGTATTGTCTTTGGATTCTATAATGCAGCAAAAGCTGATATGTCAACACACTTTGAAATATCTATTAGTTGAAGTGGAATCATACCTCAAAACAACTTTGTTGGAGGACTAGAAAGATATTTGAAGATCTTTCTAAACGATTTCTTATTCTCCTGACCAAGAAATTAGTATTTAAGGGGCAATTTTAGGAAATTATTAGGAAATGGATATGATAAATCCTAGTTGTATATATTTTAGGTTAGATTCTCTCAATCATTGTATATATTCATGAACACTTTCATTAGTTTGTATCATAGGATATTTTTAGATTTAGCTCATTAAAATGGTCAGCATTTGACATTTTGATCATTAAGAAATGAATCACATATTCATAAAGTACTCAAAGAGAGAAATCAACCATGTATAATACTTGCCCATAAAACTCCCGAAATCAGCCTTGAACGTCAAACCCTAATTTTTGGTCAACAAGTCAACAGCCTATATGAGTCACTTATAATTTGGTCCATGTATATATAAGTCACTTCTAATTTGGTCCGTGTTTGATAAAAGTCCCAAATTTGCCACATGTTTGTTGGAAACAATGTCAAAATATCACAAAAACCCTAATTTTTGGTACATAGCCAAATTTTGGTCACACAAAGTCAAAAATTTTTATTAGCTCATTACATAGTACTGGAGGAGAGCTTTCATTTGGTATATAAAGTTTTGTCATCAGAAGTCTAGAAATGCAAGAAAATCCTAACCCTAATTTCTGTCCAAACTATATTGTTTGCATATTATGAATCCTCAGCTCATGAGCATCAAGGAAAGCACATTTGTATTATATCCTTATGGTTAGTTTGGGAGATCGCTGAAGATTTATGCTCCAAAAGCTGATTGCTTTTTTAAATTAACAAAAGTACTTTTTTTTGTGCTTTTGAGAGATTTTTTCGCAAAAGCTTCCTAGGCCTATATAAGAAGGGCTTAAGGGTCACTCTTGGTGTTTTCCAAGATCAACCTCTAGCATACTCAAGAAGTGTTGAGTGTTTTACCACTTGGAGGAGGTGTTCCCAATGTCTGGTGCAGATTTGGAGGAGATTTTGGCGGCCAACCATCAGCCTTTGCTGAGTTTTGTAAGTAGCAAGTTCCAATTTCAGTTCTTCTATTGTTGCTGCTGTGGCGGGGCTTTTGAATGTACACAGAAAACATATTGATGTGCAATATCACTTCGTCATAACGATTCTTGAGGATGACTTGATACTTTGATCAAGGTCAATACTTCCCAAAGTCTAGAAGATGCTCTCACTAAGTGTCTATCCAAGGCACAACGTCAATTATATATACAAATGGTGGGAGTAACATAGTTTAAAAGTGTATCCTTGGCCCTTTAAGTGGGGGACCCTTCTTTTGTACTATTTAACCATTTCATGTGATAGCTCTCTTTGAGAGCTTTCTGGAGATATTTTTACTTGATTTTTTGATCCCTTAGGAAGCTTTTATAAGCATTTTTATTTATTCATTTACTTTTGGCATGTAGGACAAGTGTGAATAATTTATAGGGCCCAAAAGTCAGTTCTTAACAAATCTAAGGTCCCAAGTCACTTCAATTTGAAGGGCCTTCTAAAATCTTGGTATGTATTCCTTCTTTTTCATCTCTTCCACCAATTTTTTGCACAAGCCTAAGCTTCCATAGATATTCCTCTTCTTTTTCTTCTGTTCTGAATACGCTTTGGCCAAATTGAACAAACTTGGTATCAACACGAAGTTCTCGAGCTTCTTGAGCTTCAAACTTGGAATATTGTTTGATTACTTTGTGCCACCTTTTGTTAAAGAAGGCATTGTTGTGGGGTCATAATTATACATACTTAGGGAAACCTTGGGATATGTGCATTTTTGGATGCTTGTGCGTTGATCCTTTTATTTAGATATTATGTAGAGTTTTATATCTTTAGTTATAATGTTGGATGTATTATTACTATATGTGATGTATATATTGTTGATATATTTAGGTAGTGATGTGTGTGAACACACTAGGACTGTTGGGGCACTTGGTTCCCTCTTTAGGAGGTTTTTTTCCCCGACTTGTATATACGCCTATTGCCGTAATGGGCTACTTATCTTTGTACATTCTCTAGTAATACAATCAGTATTGTGTGTTGTGCTCCAAGCTTCTTCTTCTTCCTTGTGCGGCTCGCGTGCTTCCGCAGACGTCTAACTCCAACAATTGGTATCAGAGAAGGTCGTCGCTTCATCTAGGGCGTCGTCTACACCTCTCCGGTTGCAGTCTCAGATTCACACGAAATTTGGTGAGCATACTCAAGGTGTTTCAGAGATCAAAACAGTTTCGCTGTTTGGTGCCGAAATCGCGATTTGAGCTTATTTCGGCCTCCGAACGCACTATCGCAGAGCTTGTGCAAGCTATTTCGTCTTTTTGCAATTCCGTTCAACTTTTTGAGATACAGTCAATTTTTTGCATCAAGGTATTTTAGCCACCGGCCATGGCTAAAGGCAGTGATGTATTTCGTATGTTGGTTGTTGAGGATAAGTTGGATGATACCAACTACCCGTTGTGGGCTTATATGATGCTACATGTATTGGTTGCAAAAGGACTGTGGAACATTGTGCAGGGTGTTGAAAAACGTCCTATCAGACCTGCAACTGTTACAACTGCAGGTACTGAAGCTGATGCAGAAGGTGTCGAAGATGATGATATTCTGCATATTCCTGTTCGTGCTGCGGTTTCTGCTGCAGCGATTGCAGAGCAAATTCGTTGGGATGGCAGACATGCCCAGGCACATGCATTGATAGCTTTGTCTGTCAAACTTGCCATTATTCCTCACATTCGCTCTTGCAGAAGATCTAAGGATGCTTGGGATACACTTACCACATTGTACCAACCTAGGAATGAGGCTCATGTTGCTTACTTGCGAAAAGAGTTGGAGAGTGAGCACATGAATGAAGGTGATTCTATGGACAGTTTTCTAACAAAGATCAAAGACTTGAAGGAATAATTAATTTTTGCTGATGAGGTTATACCAGATAGCTCACTTATGCAGACCGTTCTGAATGATCTTCCTGATTCCTATCAGAGTTTTGCTTCTACACTTCGGTTGATGATGAAAGGAAATCCAAATGCCTTGTCATTTGAGGAGTTAGTCTCTGTTCTGTTGCAGGAAGATCAGTCCAGGCAGAACAGGTCCATTATGTGTGTTACAGATCAAGCTTTCTTGGCTAGTCAGAAGGGCAAAGGAAAATGGGGCTCTTCAACTAGTAAGCAGAAATCTGCTAATTCAGCAGAATCGAAGAGGGAAGACAAAGATGAAAAGAAATCAGAAAAGGAGAAATTGTTTTGCAAGTACTATAAAGGAAATGATCATATCATAAAGAACTGTCCGAAACTGGCTGCTAAAGAGGCAAAGAAGAAAGAGGCTGGAATGGTTGTTGCAGAAGCCTCTACACCAAAAACAGAGTCGGCTAATCTTGTGCAGGAAGAAGAATGGGTATTTACTACTGTTTGCAGTTTTGATGCATCTTTTCATGAGCCGTGCATGTCTTCAGTAGACTCAAATGTTTGGTACTTTGATAGTGGGGCGACCAAACATATTACCTCGCCGCATAGTTTCTTCTCTTCACTCGAGCCTTCCCCTACAGAGAATACTGTTACATGTGCCAACAACTCCTCTTATGCTGTTATGGGAGTTTGTGAGATCATTTTGACTACTGCTGATGGTAGTTCTTTCACTTTGTCAGATGCTTTGTTTGTGCCAAGGATCAAGAAAAATCTGTTATCAGTTTTTGCATTAGCCAAGATTGGCTTGGTTGTGAAATTTGTTGATGACAGATGTAGAGTTCATGATCTGTCAAATGGCGATGTGATTATTGCTTCTGGCATTTTATGTTGTGGGCTGTGTAAGCTCACTATGAAAGATGTGTAATTGATTTGGCATATGCAGTACATGATTCTCAAGCTATGTTAGATGCAAAGCTTTGGCATGCACGCTTTAATCATCTGAATTTTGCTAGTTTGCTATGCCTGCAGAAATCTGAAATGGTGTCCTCTTTGCCCAAACTTGAGGCACCCGGAAAACATGTTTGTGAAGGCTATACTTTGGGCAAAATGCAGCGTTCCTCCTTTCCAAAAGATGGTTCGGTTTGGGCTACTCAGAAATTACAGTTTGTACATAGTGATATCTGTGGTCCTATGCAGACACCTTCTTTTGGAAATTATCTGTGCTTCGTGACTTTCATCAATGATTTTTTCAGGCATGCATGGGTATATCCATTGAAGGCAAGGCCGAAGTGTTCATGTGCTTCAAACAGTTTTTGGTTTTGGTTGAAAATCTGTCAGCATGTAAAATGGGCACCCTCCGTTCTGATCGAGGGGGGGAATATATGTCATCTGATTTTAATGCATTTCTGGCTGAACGTGGGATAAAACACGAGTGTACAATGCCATATACACCTCAACAAGAGATGGCGAGCTTTATGGTCAAGAGTCAGGCTTTACCACAGTTTCTGGCTTGAGGATGTCATGTGTGCAACATATGTACTTAACAGGTGTCCCACTAAAGCGCTGTTGTCTATCACTCCATATGAGGCTTCGCATGATGGCAAGCCATCTGTTGCTCATCTGCGTGTTTTTGGTTGTTTGGCATATGCATTAGTGCCTGAACAACATCGCATAAAATTGGATGATAAAGCAGAAAAATGTATTTTTGTTGGGTAGAGTTCTGAAAGTAAAGGCTATCGTCTGTATCATCCACCGACTAAATGCATTCTGGCTAGCCGTGATGTTGTTTTTGTGGAAGATGCTATTCAGCCATTGCTTTCATGTACTACGGAGACATCTGTTAGCTCCAAAGACATGTATGATACTTTGCTTCCTCTTTTTACAGGTGGATAGTCTAGTGCTGGTCCTAATGAGGCAACTTCTCAGCCTTTGCAGGTTTCATGTGATGATGTAGATCATCCCATTTCTGATGCAGATTTACATGATGCACTTGTTGATGAGAGAGCTTACATTGAGGAGGCAAAAACTATGCCAAAATGGCTAGTGCAGACTTTGCGTGACAGCAAATTAGATGCACCTCTGTCATATCGTACTCGATCAGGCTCTCATAGTGCCTCTTTTGCATCAGATTGCTATGCTATGGCTGCATCTAGTCTCTGTGATGAGAGTGAGCCTGTTTCATTTGACGAAGCACAAAATTCAAAAAACTGGATGGTTGCTATGCAATCTGAATATGATGCTATAATGAAAAACGGTACTTGGTCTTTATGTGACTTGCCTCTTGGCAAGAAGGCCATTGGCACCAAGTGAGTTTACAAGCTGAAGCGTAAGCCTAATGGAACAGTTGACAGGTATAAGGCTAGGCTTGTTGCAAAGGGTTATGCGCAGGAAAGAGGCATTGATTTTGATGAGACCTTTGCACCTGCATGCCATATGACTACTGTTCGGAGCATCTGTGCACTTGGAGCCCATTATGGTTGGAATGTACATCAGTTGGACATTAAAACTGCATTTCTGAATGGTGACTTGCATGAAGAAGTGTATGTTTTTCAACCCCGTGGATTTGTGCAGAAAGGGCATGAAAACCAGGTGTGCAAGTTAAAGAAGGCATTATATGGTTTAAAGCAAGCACCACGTGCTTGGTATGAGAAGATAGATGCCCATCTGATTGCACATGGTTTTGAGAACAGTCCAACTGAAAGCACCTTATATGTTAAGCGTGCTAATGATGTGCTTCTGATCATTGTTTTCTATGTTGACGACATGTTGCTCACTGGTCCTATTGAGAAGCATATTGCTGATTTTAAGGCTGATTTGCATGCCTCATTTGAGATGTCCGATTTGGGGCATTTGCATCACTATTTGGGCATTCAGTTTATGCAAGTTGACGGTGGAATGGTTTTGTGTCAAACGAAATATATTGACACATTATTGCAGCGGTTTGACCTTGAAGACTGTAAGCCTATTGCCACTCCTATGGAGACAGGTTTACGATTGAGTCTTCATGATGCTGGAGATGCATTTGATGCTATCCTCTATCAGCAGGCTGTTGGATGCCTGATTTACTTATGCATTACTCGGCCAAATATTCAGTTTGCTGTCTCACAGATGAGTAGGTTTATGCATTGCCTAGGTGTCAAGCATTGGCAGGCGGTTAAGCGAATCTTTCGCTACCTGAGTGGTATTCGGCTACTCGGGTTGTTTTATCCCAAGGGGGGATCACTATCGCCAGATTTGCATGCTTTTCTGACTCAGTCTGGGCTGGTTGCTATGACACTCGTGTGTCCACTAGTGGCTTTTGCTTCATGCTTGGTAGCTCATGTATATCTTGGTTGAGCAAGAAGCAGCCTACTGTGGCCACTTCCAGTTGTGAGGCAGAGTATAGGGAAGCTTTCACAGCGACTGTTGAGTCTTTGTGGCTCATGACGCCTTATGGCTGATTTGGGTGTTGGTCAGTCTTCTCCCACCACCATCTTCACTGACAGTCAGAGCGCATTTGAAGTTGCGAGGAACCCTGTGTTCCATGCTCGCACTAAGCACATTGAGGTGCATTATCCTTATGTCATGGAGAGGTTCTTTGATGGGGAGATCCGCTTGGCATATGTGCCCATGCAGGAGAACATTGCATATCTTTTCACGAAGGCTCTGCCTAGGGAGAAGTTTGAAGCTTTCCGCAAAGCTTTGGGCTTACTTCCTTTTGTGGATTAATTCCACATAGCTTGGCACTTATACATGAGTGCAAGCTTCTTGTTCACCGCATCACTCCCAGGGGGGATTTGTTGATATATTTAGGTAGTGATATGTGTGAACACACTAGGACCGCCAGGGCACTTTTTTCCCTCTTTAGGAGGTTTTTTTCCCTTGCTTGTATATACGCCTATTGCCCTAATCCATGCTCCGAAGTCTGTGTAATAGGCATACTGTTTTGAAAAGTGCCTCAACTAGCATCGATGGTGCAGCGAGCTTTGCTCTAATGATATCATGTGGTACTAAAGGTTTGCTGCGGATAAGTCTGGCAATCATGAGGATCTCTGGCCTCTCTAATGCTGTCCATACTGATGTAGCTAATCTCGGTCCCCATATGGCTGCCCCATACATGAGCGCTGGCGTAACCAAAGTGTGGAAGAGCCACCCCTTTGTGCGGGGCTCCTGAAAATATGCCTAGTGGCAGTGTCTCTCCATCAAAGCTAGTGCTGCGTACCCACGTGTGATGCGGTCACAGGCTGCCTGAGACATAAAGAAGACCCCTGATGCTGCTGTAAATGTCACTCCAAAGTAAACATATGATCCGACCACCTCGATCGGTCCACCTGTTGTTGCTGTGAACAGACTATGTCTGCGTACCTGTGCTGATGTATGAAAGATCATGACCTTGGTTTTACCAAGGTTCACAGATAACCCTCTGTGTTTGCAAAAGTCATCTAGGCCATGTAGATGATGCTCTAGACCTTCTGCAGACTCTGAAACAAGTATAATATCATCAGCGTATAAAAGAATATGGACAGTGAACCCGCGTACCTCAATGCCATCACCCCCCTGCTGTTGTATGAAGTCCACTATCTCATCAATACAGAGACCAAAGAGGGTGGGTGAAAGAGGGCATCCTTGCTTCACCCCGATAGTGCTAGCAAGTGGATGAGATAAACCCCCTGGACATCTGACTCTACCAGATACTCTACTCTCTCGTATAAAGCGTAGATCCCCCATATCATCTCCTCCGGAGCTCCGACATCAAGTAGGGGGGGGGGGAGAGAGAGAGAGAGAGAGAGAGAGAGAGAGAGAGAGAGAGAGAGAGAGAGAGAGAGAGAGAGAGAGAGAGAGAGAGAGAGAGAGAGAGAGAGAGAGAGAGAGAGAGAGAGAGAGAGAGAGAGAGAGAGAGAGAGAGAGAGAGAGAGAGAGAGAGAGAGAGAGAGAGAGAGAGAGAGAGAGAGAGAGAGAGAAAGAAAGTCATATTAACGTCTTGTGGAGGCCAAACTTGGCCTATGAGACAAAAACCATGTACAAGTGTAGTAACCCTGTGTAGAAGATAAAATGAAATAAAAAGTATATCGCTACACAAAGCTATATAGGGCTGGAAAAGGATGGGGAGACGTGGCTCTGACTCTGTAGATAGTGGCCACCTAATACATGGGGGGATCCAAAATGTGAGTAAAACGCCCTAGCTACTGGTGATGGGTGGAGGTGGGTGTAGTATGTGGTACATCGGTGGTGGTCTGAGTGCCTCTTGAAGGAAGACAACCCAGGGGGTGATGGTACGCCTATGCTCCATCATGTGGTCGTAGGCAATCTTGATGCGTGAGATATCCTCCTGATATAGTCTTGGTCGACGATATCCGCCCATGCGTGGTCGGCGCTGTGCTCTCTGTGCTGCTGCCTGGAGTAGCATGAGCCCTATACATGGACCTCTTCGATGTAGCTCAACTCGCTGAAAGAACTGCGTAATGGTCGGTTGGGTACTCACCCGTGGCTGATGTATGGGCTGTAGTGACCGCTCTCGCCTCTCGTATGCTGCTGTGAGAAAGCGTCCCAAGCGTCTCTGGTCTCCCATAGTCATGCACAGTTGGAATGACTCCTCGATCTGGAACTGTGCTCGTAGGTCTAAGTATGCTGGACATCTGATAACAAAATGCTCCTCACTCTCTACCTCTGTCTGGCATACTGGGCACCACCTCTCCTCACGGGGGACTCCCCTGGAACGACCCCTCTCAATCTCGAGCTGATGTGATGAAACTCGGAGCTGCCCAATGACGACTCGTAGGTGGTGGGGAAGGTAGGTCTGCATGTATCTCGGAATCTCGATGAAGCCCGTGCTCGATATATGTAGAAAATGCTTGCGGTAGTAGAGCATTTTCGGTGGCAATGTACCCCTAGGGCTCACCCATGTCCTCTGTATGTATGTATGCCATATCTCTTGACGAATGATCCTATTCCTCTCTTGATGAGAGAGCGAGTAGGTGGGTGCATGAGAGTCGTACTGTAGTGGTGGTAGCCTGTCTATGTCAAAGCCATGGTGGGCAAGCCAGTCTCGTGTCTGTGCATACCACGAGGAGGTGTCGCCTGCTAATGCCATATCACGTGATGCCTCGAAAGCACGATAAGCAATGCGCTCTGTATCCATGCTTCGAAGTCTGTGTAATAGGCATACTGTCTGGAATAGTGCCTCAACTAGCATCGGTGGTGCAGCGAGCTCTGCTCTAATGATATCATGTGGTACTGAAGGCTTGCTGCGGATAAGTCTGGCGATCATGAGGATCTGTGGCCTCTCTAATGCTGTCCATACTGATGTAGCTAATCCTGGTCCCCATATGGCTGCCCCATACATGAGCGCTGGCGTAACCAAAGTGTCAAAGAGCCACCCCTTTGTGCGGGGCTCCTGAAAATATGCCTGGTGGCACTGTCTCTCCATCAAAGCTAGTGCTGCGTACCCACGTGTGATGCGGTCACGGGCTGCCTGAGCCATAGAGAAGACCCCTGATGCTACTGTAAATGTCACCCCCAAGTAAACATATGATCCGACCACCTCGATCGGTCCACCTGCTGCTGTGAACAAACTATGTCTGCGTACCTGTGCTGATGTATGAAAGATCAAGACCTTGGTTTTACCAAGGTTCACAGATAACCCTATGTGTCTGCAAAAGTCATCTAGGCCGTGTAGATGATGCTGTAGACCTTCTGCAGACTCTGAAACCAATACAATATCATCAGTGTATAAAAGAATATGGATAGTGGACCCGTGTACCTCAATGCCATCTCCCCCCTGCTGCTGTATGAAGTCCATTATCTCATCAATGTAGAGACCAAAGAGGGTGGGTGAGAGAGGGCATCCTTGCTTCAC